>RBNI01005226.1:0-12869 GCA_003990745.1 Jimgerdemannia flammicorona | reverse complement strand
AAAAAAAAAAAAAAAAAAAATGAGATCTACAACTGCATCTGCACTGACATTTGGAATGCCATTGTTAACCGAGCCACACCCCCTCTGCCCCTCATGAATATCCATAGCCTAGCACCCCTCTACTTTATGAAAGCCTGATGGAATGCCCTGAACATGCTTAACGAGGCCCACCAGATTGGACAAATCTCAAGCTACTACCAGATCGGCCACCTCCTGGAAGACATGGTCGAACACCACCATGATACAGACATTATCCAGATGTCTCAACATCAGAAGCTCATCGCCCACAAACACTGAGAACTCTTCTATGAGTACAGCACCTGTATTTCCTGCCTCCGAGTTACTACCAGTGAAATGGTTACTACCCTATCCTATGGCCAAATTGATGACATGATACAAGAACTCAACCACAAGTATCTTGAATATATTCAGACTACCAACAGAACCTTCCCGCACCCCAATGACCACATCCTGCAAATGCCCCAAGTTGGATATACCATGAAAGATATCTATGATATAATCTATTTCGACAAAGACGAAGCAGAAGACAATGATCCCTCCAATGCCGATATGATCTCAAGTTAAGGATCTCTACCAACCCTGATCACACTGCCAACCTTACCGATGAACTTACAACAGTTCATAACTACCTATGAGACTTATTGAGACAATGACCACTGGCATAAATACCAACCCGCATTCACTCCCGATTACTTCAACTACAATGAAGAGACCGGAGAACACAACCTGTACCTTCAGACAACTCTTGAGATCGAACCAACCACCCCACCACCCGAGTATGAGTGACATGAACCACAGCCACTAGCATACTACAATCCTGCAACTCATAGTGTTGTAACCTACAAAAGGTATGCAGACAGCGAATCTGATGAAAACGAAGATGATGCACCACTTCTTCGCCCCCCAACACCTTATCTAGCATACAAGACAGATGATGCTATTCTGTGGGAAGAAGATGAAGTTCTAATGTATTATTACCTCAGCCAACAAGGAGAAGTAATCCGCAAACCACTCTTCCTAGATGACTACTTCACCAGAGATAATGTCATCGATGGTGATATCATTGAAGACTATCCAGACAGTGCCTAAACCTATAAATAGCTTAGCAGTCATAGTATAGTTAGATTAGCCTTGTACAATATAACTGTGAACTGACTCAGCAGTCAGATGATCTCTTGACATATCAGATTACCATTGTACTACGTGACTGCATTCCAACTCAGCAAAGTACTTAGTGCTACATCCATATCTAGCATAGTTCAGATAGCTCCTCACTAGTATAAATACCCCCTCCCCCAGACCTCAGAATCTCAGACCTGAACAATCCAAACATAACTTCTGAGCACTTCTCCACAATATCCCTTCATACAACTACTCCTAGTATAGCAATATCATGAATAGCAAATAAACCTATTTAATAACCCACAAACCACTCTTAAGTAAATCTGCTCCCCGTTAGGTCCCACTCCTAACCCCTTCACAAAATTTCCTAATTGGGTATTGTCTGCAGCAATACGCCAATTCAACTAAGCTGGTCTTAGTTTCTTGAACTTCCTGGAATATGGAAAATTCTGAATACCCAGAACTAGTCCGAAAAAGGACTTTGATTGAGACATCAACCCGATCTTGAAATCAATAAGTATAGAGGATGTACTCTATATGAAATTGATCTTGACCATAAGAAAACAGTCTTCCAGAATATCCAGAACTTCCAGAAAACCCTTCCAGAACTATGTAATGGTTACCCTAAAAAGCAACCCTCTTACATCTACCATACTACTCAGCTCTTTCAGCATCTCTAACAAATTCTCTTCTTTCTCTTCACTCTTTTTTACCCTTGTCACCTTGTACAAAAAAGCTCTCCACACTATTACTAAAGACTAGTCTTAAATCTTCCCAGTAGTCTCTCTTTTAGTCAAATGAATCTAGATATCAACATCTCTAGTCCAGAAAGAGATCTCTTCTCAGACCCAAAAACTAACATTTACCACCTCTCTGTACTCAGCCATGACTTCCTCAACTCTCCTCCTAGTCTCTATAGCAGTTACTGTAGAAACTCCTCTCACTAGAAGTTACTCCACTCTTGGGTCCCACCTCAAGCAGTATATTATTAGGATACTCATCTCTTCAATAGTCAACCTAGTCTTCAGTATATCCTTTAATGACTCAGCCTCCTCAAAGCCCACCTTCACTCCTTTTAATTCTCTCAAGAACTTCACAGATACTGTACTAGTCACCTGCTTAACAATTAGTCCCAAAACTATTTTTGTCATTACTGCTAAGCCCTAGAAGTTTAAAGTGACCACAAACTCTGAGATTGACTTTTTGAGTAATGAGACCATCACTAGGCCTATTACACTATCTACCAGATCCCCCATCCTCTGAACCCCATCTTTCCAGCCCCACTATATCTGGATTTTTTTTCAGATAGCCAGTCACCACTTCATTAGCAGTTACATCCCCAGCCACTACTTTACACTCAACACCTCTAAGGGAGCCCCTCCTGGCCCTCCAGTAACAGCCTTCCTCTTATCTCCCTGCAGCCATCTATCTAGTCCAGTCACCTAACTCTCCTATCTGACCTTCTTAGCAAAACTCATCCTCTTCTCCTCTGTCTGTACTGTGCCTCCTCTTTTACTACTGCCAACCCTTCTTCCTTCTGACAAGATGCTTGGTATCCCCAATCCTGCTCCCTGACCCCTCTTAATATACTACCAGCCAAATGTACTGGGGCCACCCTGTCTAGTATACTCTGTAGAACTCTGATTTGAGGATATATTCTTAAGATATTTCTCTAAAGAACAGTGTAAAAGTAGGTGATATATGTTTATATAACATGAGGTGTATCAGGAAGAGCTCTCATGTCTTTCAAAACTATAACAATAATTCTATTAATTATATATTTAAAATATTTAAATTATATTCTTATATATATATAAATATCAATTAATTATATATTGTATCTATATTCTAGGTAATCTTAATTATTACTGTTTTATACTGATTAAGTTAATTTTCTAATTATAATATAATTTCTAAAAAAGCTCAGGCATTGTTACAGTTTTGTTGTAGTTATTATCTAAATGATGGATTACTCTCTAGAGTATCTGATGGTTAATATGTATATATGAAAATTTACACAGTTTTTCTTTAAGTATTCTTCTACATATCTATATCTTTTTTTCTCTAAAAAAAACCCCCTTCAAAATTATGAAAGAAATTGGTGTTGACCTTTGAAATACCATTATTAATCAAGTGAATTCAGACCTATCTGCCTGCAAGATAGTTATAAACATAGGCATTAGTCTCATAATAGTCAGTCAACTTAGAAAAGAACATTGTACAGATATTGATTTATCTAAAGGAGGTTGTCTAAGCCTATTAACAACTCATAATAAATTATGGATTGTATATTAAGCAATATCTATCAAGTCAGATACTATCTCTATAATTGCCAAAGACCTTAAAAACAATGGCTGAGTATCTATTTGTAGTCAGACTATCTGCAGAGTCCTGAAAAATGCTGGGTTGAAGACTGTAACTAAGCAGAAAGACTAAGGTTATTATAGCATCATATCAAAGCTCAGTTTACCTTTGTCCAAAAGTATAAAGACTGGACTAAGGATGACTAAAAATATATCATATTCTCTGATGAGACTAAGATTAACTACCTAGGATCAGATAGATGAATATGAGTATAAAAGAAGTCTGATAAAGAACTTACTGATTATCTAGTATCCAGAACAGTAAAATTTAATAGTGAATTACTTTAGAGCTATATAATATATGACAGATTCAGATTTATATATTGGATTGACAGCACTATGAATACAGATCTATATACCAGTATTCTTGATAATGAATTATAGCAAATATTCAAATATTATAATATTAACTTCAAAATAGTAATATTTCAACAAGATAATGATTTTTAGTATACATCCAAGAAGACATGTGAATGGTTCAATAATCATTCAATTGAACTACTTGACTGGTCCATGCAATCCCCAGATCTTAATCCAATCAAATATCTCTAACATCATCTCAAACAAAAGCTAAATAGGTATGAAGAGATACTGAAGGAGATAATAGAACTTTGGGAGTATATTGAAAAGGAGTGGAATGCTATTTCTGTAAGTATATGTGTAGATTTAATAGAGAGTATGTCTAGATATATAAATGCAGTATTTAAAGCCAAGAGGATATACATGAAGTACTAAAAAAAAAAATAAAGAAGTCCAAATTTAATATTGATAAAAAAACTATAACAATGTAGTCCCCTTTTGTAAAATTTATTTATGATAGGAAAATTAACTTAATTAGTATAAAACTATGATAATTAAGATTATCTAGAATATAGATATAATATATAATTAATTAATATTTTTTTATATAAGAATATAATTTAAATAATTTAAATATATAATTAATAGAATTATTATTACAGTTTTGGAAGCTACTGTATATACTTATAAAAGTAGAGTTAATATCAAAAATTAGATATATAATATTGTTGAATACTTAGAAGAGTTGAGAGAAGAAGAGAGAGTTACAGTTGTTTATTAATAGCTTATATACTTTTATATATATTGATAATATTTATAATAATGATATAATCAGGCTGTACTATTATATATTGAATTACTATAATAAAGATATTTTAATATTTCAACACTTTCACTTAATGAGATATATTTCAGAATATATAGAATATATAAATAAAAGACTAATTAAACATAACTAACTAGATACTATTTAGATAACTGAAAAAGGTCTAAATTTCCTTCTTATAAGTATAAAAATAGATAAAAAATATAGTAAAAAATAGAGATCCAGAATAATATTAATTAGTAATATAAATTCAGGTTTATTTACAAATAAAGGAATATAAACAATATTTAGAAAGATATATATAAAATATAGTGGAATACTTTTAGTACTCTAAAAAAACTTTCTATTATATTTATATTATCATTATTGCTATTACTTGCTACTTGCTGACATATAGTTTCTATTAACTGGTATAGAATTACCTATTGGTATAGAGTTATCTATAAGTCTTATTTCTTTTATATATAAATCAAACTTAGTCTTTAGAAAAGCTTTAGTTAATAAATTTACTATCATATACTCTGTTGGGGTATACATATTCTAGATATATATATAGTACTATTTTCTACATATTCTTATATAAAATAATACTATATATCAATGTGCTTCATTCTAGCATAATATATAGAGTTCTTTGTCATAGTAATTATAGATTAATTGTCTTATTGAAGTAGCATAGAGTGCTGTTGATCATATTCTAACTCCTTTAGCAGTTTCTAAAGCTATATAGCTTCCTTTATCACTATAGATAATACTTGATACTCTACTTGCATAGATGATATTACTACTAAAGATTGCTTGTATATTTACTATAAAATGACTTTGTTTTTGCTGATTTTAAAGAGATATCCAATTATAGAGTACTGATTGTTGAGATCTCTGATCCAGTCTATATTACATATATTAGATAATCATATTATATTACTCCTGCTTTATCTTTTATCATTATTATCTTCTAAGTTGAGTATATAATGTACTATATCCTTAATATACTTGAAAATATACTTAATTGCTATCTAATATAAATTGTCATAGTAAGATGAGTATTGTACTACTTTGTTGACTATATATAATATATCAGGCCTTATTCTAAGTATAAGATATATAAGAGGTCCCATAGCTTACTAATAGGGAGTATTGTTATCTTTGGATATATTGTCAGACTTCTTTAACTTTACAGATATCTTTATAGAGATTCTGATAGACTTATATTTACTTATACCAAATTATTTAAATATAGTCTAAATATATATAACTTATGATAGATATATAGCATACTTATACCTATTATATATATATATATATATATATATATTATAGTCTCTTGGACTTTACTATTTATTATCAATCTATTAAATATAATTACATTATCTCTTCCTACTACCCAATCCCCCTAGGGCCCCCTCCTCCCCCCCCTCCCTCTACTCTCTCATGCTTAAATACCACCTTACCACCTACTACTCCAACTCTCCCCTCACTTTGTCTACAAATTTTCTCTACCAAATGATGTTGCTGACTACTCTGTAGCCTCTATCTTAGCCACCAGCCTGTCAAGACATCCTCCATCAATTCTTCTTATCTCAACAACTGCTCTCTCAAACTCAAATACTTTTCTTTCTCAAAAACAAACAACTAGTGACCTGCCAGCCCCATCTGTACAGCCAATACTTAATCCAAAGAAAGTTACTCCTTCCCAACTCTCCCCTACCAATCTATCTCTCAGATCCTCTCATTGATCTCTCTTATCATCTCTTCTTCACACTATATCTAATCTATTTCTAACTGCTAACCAAAAATTGCCAAGTATCTCACACTCTCCCAGCCAATGTTCTGATGTCTGCATAAACTCTCCTTTCTGTCTTATATTATAGTACTCCTTATATTTAAAACTTCTCCTCTTTATAAGATAGCCTGAGCAAAATTTGAGTATGATATTCCTCTGTAGTATATACTACCAAACTACTCAGTACTTAGGTAGCAACTATCACCTTATCTCTGCACTCCAGGTCCAGACTCCATTCCAATCCCACTTCTCTCTAATACCTGCCAACTACCAACTGCTAGGCCATACATCCTGTCTTAACCCCCTCTGATACTCAACTCTATTACTAATATTAGAGTCTATTAGAGGGATACTACCCAATAGTATACAATCTCATCTCTACATTGCCAGGTCCTAAGGTATCTCTCCTTTATCCTCCTGCCAGCAAATTCCAATACAGTGAGCCCCATTAACTACTCTCTACCAAAAGCTCTTATACTACATATGCTCAATATTTTGAAGCTCAACCAAGAACAGTAAATCTCTAGTAGATCCTCTAGGTGAGCACCTCATCTTCCAGATTCTCTTCATCAAAGGAACCCAGCTATTATCTCTCAGTTCCACTGCTCTCTTTAGCCACCATACTCTCAGATAATGCAGCCTCTTTGGGAAGTCAACCAGCCCAAGGCCTTCTTTAGCCACTGGTAATAATAAGATTTCTCAGCTAATCTGACTCCTCCTCCCAGCCCAGATCCAATCTTTAGCCAACTTCAATAGTCTCTTCACTACCTAGGCTAAAAAGTCCAGATGATATACTAAATACCACAACTTTGGCAGCCAGTAGACATTCAAAATTGTAATGTACTCTATCAAAGATAAGTAGTGGTCTCCTCAACTCTGCAGGGCCTCCCCCCAGATAGCCACCCACTACTCCTACTAAGGTCTTGATAGGACTGACCCATATACTGAAAGATATATATCCAAGTACCTCACAGCCTCTCTAGTAGAGATAATTGTTCCAATGACATCCCCTCCCACCAGGCTATTGTCTAATACTATTGTTTTACACTTATGCCAGTTAAGTTTAGTTCCAGAATATGCCTCATACTACTTCACTGTTTTCTGGAGTTTCTTGACATCAGTAATCAATCTCAGACCAACTATCATATTATCTATAAAGGCTCCAACTTTCCATACAATATCAAATACTAAGAGCCTCACTATCTTCTACTGAATCCTATCTATCAATGGCTCTAAGAACAGAGCATACAAAATAGGAGACAGTGGATCCCTCTGGAGAACACCTCTATTCAGAGAAAACACTACCTCTTAATTCCCATTATACATGAGTACCACCCTACTCCCTTCCAGTAGACTGATTATCAATACTTGGAACTACTAAGAGATAACAATCCTATCTAGTACCTTTACCAACCAGACTTACCAAATATAGTCATATGCCTTCTTCTGATCCAAGAAGACCAATATCTAGTCCACAGGTATAAGTCTCTTCAATAATACTGTGCACCTAGGCAGTACCATCCCTAATGAGCCAGTCTCTTACAAAACCTTACTGCTTCTCATCCAAGACTTATTGGGCCACCTTCTGCAGTCTCACTACTATCACCTTAGTGACCAACTTTCTATTCATATCTAGAAATATGATAGACTGCCAGTTTTTCCAATCCTCTCTCCTGCTCTTATTCTTATAAAGCAGTACTACCAGCTCCAGATCCTGCTCCCCCACCTACCTCCCTGACTGTAGTACTAAGTTACAAAGCACCACTATCTCTCCCAGCACTCCAGGGACACCCACCATCTTCTTCTAAAAGTCCCAGAGCAGACCATCATCACTAGGTGCCATGCTCAGTATAGTTGTAGTAAGAACCTGATGAATCTTCTCCTCTTGGACTAGCAACACTAAGCTGCCCAGTCTATCTGCTTGTAGTAGGTACCAATTCTCCAAAGTATATTTAATAGAGTCAGCATCAGTCCCACCCTCCTTCTCACTCCACAAACCACTCTATCTCCTCTTTAGTGAGTCAAGAATGTCTTGTGAACCATACACCAGCAGACCATCAGAATCTAGTACTCTCTCCCATCACTACCTCACTCTCCTCACCCAAAGGGACCTAGAGAGGTACTTAGAGGGCTGCTCCCCCTTCTCCAGTCTCTGCCAGTATAGCTGTGCAGCCAAACTCTGCACCTATATCTTCTCCTCCTCTCTCAATACTTGTTGTAACTCTGTAACCTCCAGCTTGGCCCACATTAACCTCCAGTCCTCCACTCCCTCCAGGGCCAAAAGACCTGTCTAATATTCTAAAAGTCTAGCCAATCTAGCAGAAGCCCAGCTCACCCTCTTCCTCCTCTGCCTTCCTGCTATCTTTTTATCCTCACTCTAGTAAGCCTTAGCAGCCTCCTTTAATTATACTCATCAGACACTAACTGAAATGCCCTCCTGTACCCAACCCTCTACTCTCAGCCAAATGTCCTTAGCCTACTTATCTCACAATCCCTTCTCAGCCAACAAGGAGGTATTGAGGTACTAATATCCAGGCCCATCTCCACTCCCCCTGAAGCTACCCTGTCCCAACAGCTCTTAGTAATCAGACTATGGGCACCACTCAGCCTTCAGCAATTTCCAAACATCTAAACCCCAGTAGTCCACCATTAGCACTCAGTCAATTCTCATTCCCAGACCACTTGTCCAGTATATATATACCCTCTTATCTCTCTAGAACTCCCTGACAGCATCTACCAGAGAGCTCAGCCTTTCTACTTCCTTCTATATCTCCAAACCCCTACTCCTACCTCCAGCCCCCTGCCCTCCATCAGTTCTATCTGCCACCATATCTCAGACCATATTAAAGTCCCCTCCAAGAATGTCCACTCCAGTCTCTGTAAGGGCCCCACTTTCTTGAAGTCCCCTCACCCACTCCACTCACTCACCCTATATAGCAGAGCAATAGCAGAAATCCACTGTTACTAATTCCCAATCTGGCTGAATCCACTCTCCCCAAATCAGCCTATCTCTCTAGCTCCTCATATTTCATATCTCTCCTCTGCCTCTCCAGACCAAAATCCCAATCTTACCCTTCTACACTACTACATCTCTCCATTCCTTTGTCCAATCCAGTCTATCTCAGTTATCCTTATATCTAATATCCTGCAAAAGAAAAAGATCAGCCTCCAATCTCTTCAACTAAGTAAAAATGTTCTGATGTCAAACTGATCTCTATAACTTATTTATATTTAAAGAGAAAATGTTAGTTGTACTATTTATAAGAAATAATGTTAAAATTCAAGTACAACCTCTACTGCTCTATATTCATCTCCTCCTATACTAAGTCCAAATTATGTTCAATAGCTACTTTCTCTCAACCCTCCTAGCCTCTAATCTAACCAGTAGTTTTACAAGCTCTCCATTCTCTTTTTTCTCAAAGTTCTCATGATACTCCAAGCAGACCTTCTACCAGAGCTGCAATCCATGTCTCTCTGCTCACCAGAGAGCAGTCTGCTCACTAGTGGCAACTGCCAGCTCTACCTCTCTCACCTTATTGACCTCATATCTTTTCTTCTCTAAGAAAACTATAAGTACCTCCACCTTCAGAGCCTCTATCACTCTATCTCTATATAGGATTCACATCTAATAATTATCACTTATCATTCTCAGATCCACTTCTCCCAATTCTTCAGCCACTAAGTTATTCATCATCTGGCACATCTACTATAGGTTTCCCACCTCCTTTCTCTCTGGAGTTATCAATCTTCCTTCTCCCAGCATTGAGGTATCAGCCCCCACACTTGTAGTCTCATCCTACTCCTCCTCTGAGATATCTACCAATTTATTCTCATTAGCCATCACTACCCATTCCCCTTTCACTATCTTAGAAACTCCAATGTATACTTGCTGAGTACCTCACATTGGCACATTCTTTGCTACCCAGTCCCTTGAGGCAGATCTCTGCCTGATAAGAGGAGGAGTGTCTTCTCAGACTTCAAATATACCATTCTCATATGGGTCCTTGCTTAGCATCTTCCTGATCTCCACCAGATCCTCCTCTACCTTCTCTCTACTTTTATTGATCCAAACACTCACTTTGGTACCCTCAGTATCTTCAATTCCACTAGCATCCCTCTTTGCCTTCTCCTCCAGGTTTGCCAGTAGCTCCCTCTACCTCTTATACTCTTGAGATCTCTCCCACATCCTCTTATCAATGTAATATGCCTCTCATCTATTATCTCCAAATATATTAACTCTATATATGTCTTCCAAGCCTTTGTCCTCTACTCTATCACACTACTCAGCTCCTCCAGTATCTTTAACAAACTCTCTTTCTTCTCTTCACTCTTCTTTACCCTTATTACCTTATACAAGAAAGCCCTCTACATCATTACTAAAGACCAATCTTGAGCCTTCCCAGTAGCCTCTCTCTTGGCTAAATGAATCTGGACATCAACTCTCAGTCTGAAAAGAGATTCCTTCTCAAATTCAAAAACCAACATTGACCACCTCCCCATACTTGGCTATGACTTCCTTGACTCTCCTCCTAGTCTCTACAGTAGTTACCATAGGAACTCCTTTCACCAGAAGTTGCACTACCCTGGGGTTCCACCTCAAGCAGTGTATCATCAGAATACTCACCTCTCTAATAGTTAACCCAGTCTTTAGTGTATTCTCTAATGGCCCAGCCTCCTCAAAGCCCACCTCTACTCCTTCCAATCTCCTCAGAAACTTCATAGATACCACACTAGCTACCTGCTTAGCAATCAGCTCCAAAACTATTTTCACTATCATCACTAAGCCCTAGAAGTACAAAGTGACTATAAACTCTAAGATCGACTTCTTGAGTAATGGGACCACTGCCAGGCCCATTATACTATCCATCAGGTCCCCCATCCTCTCAGGCCCCATCTTCTCAGCCCCACTATCAGCAGTCATATTTGGATTTTTTTTTCCAGATTGCCAGTTATACCTCTAGCTACTACTCCACCAGCCCTTCCACTCAATACCCCCAAGAGAGCTCCTCCTGGCCCCCCAGCAGCAGCTTTCTTCTTGCCCCCCTATAGTCATCCATCCAGTCTAGCTGCCTGACTCCCCTGCCTGACCATCTCAGCAAAACTCATCCTCTTCTGTCTGTACCATACCTCCTCCTCTACTGCTACCAACTCTCCTTCCTCCTGACAAGATGCTCAGTATCTCCAATCCTGCTTTCTGACCCCTCCCCACATACTGCCAGCCAAATATACTAGGGCCACCCTGCCCAGTATACTCTGTAGAACTCTGATTCAAGAATATATTCTTAAAATATTTCTCTAAAGAATGGTGTAAAAGTAGGTAATATAATATTTGTATAATGTGAGATATATCAGAAAGAGATCATATCTATTATATATAATTAATTTTTAAGAAGATAGAATATATTATCCATATCTATCATCTTGAATTTCTGACATAGCATCACTTTTATATTATTAATCTCACTTATTATTCTGATCAGAATAATATCATTAATCTAAATTTCTAGATATACTATTTTTAAGAATATATGTCAGATATATATATATAAATTGGCCTCACAATGCTTAAATCTGTTATCTAAGAAATATTTGTTAATTTTTTAATTCTATAGTCTTACTGCTTATTTGATACTATAGAGATCTTTATAGAGTTTATATATAAGCTCCTTTTGCTCATTATCTGTAAAAGGGTTACTTATAAAAGTACTATTATGTAGTTCTGGAAGGGTTTTCTAAAAGTTCTGGATATTCTGAAAGACTATTTTCTTTTAGGTCAAGATCAATTTTATATAGAGTATATTCTCTATACTTATTAATTTCAAGATTGAATTGATATCTCAACCAAAGTCCTTTTTTGGACTTATTCTAAATATTCAGGATTTTCTATATTTTAGGAAGTTCAAGAAACTAAGACTAGCTTAGTTGAATCAGTGTATTGCTATAGACAATATCTAATTAGAAAATTTCATAATAGGGTTAGGAGTAGGACTTAATGAGATGTAGATTTACTTAAGAGTAGTTAGTGGGTTATTAAATAGGTTTATTTACTATTCATGATATTGCTATACTAGAAGTAGTTGTATGAAGAGATATTGTGGGGAAGTGTTTGAGAGTTGTGTTTGGATCTGTTTAAGTCTGTTCAAGTCTGAATATATTTGATATACTTGTAGTTGAGTTCTTATATCATATTGTCAATTTGGCTATAAGATAGAGTTAGTGCTCCGAACGAGTCAATCCGGATGGGATTCGGATGGATTCGAATCCCATCCGGATCAACTCGGATGGGATTCGAATCCCATCCAGATGGATTCGAATCAGATTCGAATCGGATTCGAATCGGCATTGTTTTGATTTCCAAATTAGACAATTAAATGTTTACATCAATAACTTGATGAATAATCATCCAAATTTGATGATCTTGGTGTCATTTGAAAGCCCTTAATAAGGCCTTTCT
>RBNI01005225.1:0-12870 GCA_003990745.1 Jimgerdemannia flammicorona | reverse complement strand
TCTTCTTCACATCGCTTTTATGAACGGGAGGCGCAGGATCTCCTCTGCGTGCCAGGGCGGCACCAGCCTTGTGGCGGATGGGGATTGGGGTGGACACGACAACAGTGGCGAGCATCGCCAGAAGGACGAAGAGGACGAGGGCGTTGGAAGGCTTCATGTCGATGGAGATGAGAGATGAGAGAGTAGGAGGGTATGAGATTATGTGTTGGGCTGATGAGGCTGTTGGTCAATGAGTGCTGACGATGTGTGCTTTTATACACGAAATTTGGGCGGATGGCATGTCTGGCGGTAGCTCGACTTGTTTTTGGTATTGTCCACAAGAGCCCAATACGGTCTGAATTTTTTTAAAGAGCATTGTTATTTTTGGGTGCATTGATCAAGCGCTTAGGCAGCAAGATTTAATTTTAATTTTATCGTAAATAATACCCATTCATAATTATATCGCAAAAAATACACACGTCCCACCTCACCTTCACTTGTTAGTAGTCCGATCTTATTTTAGATCATACAGGTCGACGGTCCAGGTTGACAAGCAACCCATGTACTATGGGACACAATTCAAATAGATGTAAACAAACTTATAAAAAGATCACAACATACAGATGTAAAATATTAAAAAAAGAATAAAATATTCACTAGATACTAAGCATGCAACAATGCACGTGACAATACATGCGGCAATGGACAATAACGCAAGCAAAAAAAGTACATAACAAAGTCAATTAAACAAACGGATCTTCTCACTATGTCTATGCACATATTCATTGTCGGCGGCCCTTCTTCAACACATAGTATGCCACGCCGACTTCAATATTTAGTAGATGTAGGTGGTTACCGTTCAAGAATACGTGTATATATATACCAACTTAGGATCAAATAAAACGTCACATATTTCAACCTATTTGATTGGGTCCCATAGTTAAACGCCCAGTTCGAATGCCTGGGTACCTCTATTTATAGATGCAAAGCGCCCACCACCAGTCCAGTTGGCATGTGGTGCGTACTGATATTTCGACTGGCAAAAAAAAAAAAAGAGTTCGCAGGCGACGCCTGAAACGGAACGGAACCGTTAAAAAATGTTCCGCTGACCACTTGAGAGTTTAATAAAAATGCGAAAACCGTCACTTAAAAATTCTTTCGAGCTGCGCCCTTGGGTGGCTGACGGGAATGGCGTCGATCTCTCAAGTGGATATAATGAATCATTCGGATATTCCGTACCAACTTGAAAGTTGATTACATGCATGCCCTTTCACAGGATGCATTGAATCGTGTACCGTGATAGTTGGCGATCAATTTTATATACTGGCACATATCCTCATTTTACCTCAAACGATGGAAATTTCTCACTACTGTAACGTGCCGGCTCAATAGAGGCAAATTACAAGGTGGGGCAGCTATGCGAATTGGCTTGGGCCCCCAGTTACTTTGTTGAAAAGTAACAAAATTTTCAATGATTTATCTCAGACAGAATATCTCTAAGTTGGCAAAGTTCTCTCCTTAGAACTTTGATAGTAAATCTTCAGGCTTAGTCTGATAAGTATATCTAAAAGGGAAATATCTTAGACAGATAGAGTTCTTCCTTAAAGCTCTGGCAGCAAGTCTTCTGGCTTAATCTGGTAAGCAGACCAAAAATGGCAGATTTCTTTGTATCAGAAAGTGGACTGGAGTGAAATCAGACATTAATGCTCACAATCTCCTTAACAGTAGCTTTAGAGTAGATATTTCTCTTAAGTGTTGTAATTCTTTTTAAATTAAGTGGCTTTTGGTGGATATATCTCTTGAAGTATACAAGGCAGATTTGTCTTTTGCTTTTAACTTAGATTTCAGACTGAGGTTTATTTACTTGAATCTCTGAAATATTTTATATAAGTATGATTGCTATCTGATTGTTATCTGGATAATTATAAAATATATAATATAATAAGTCAGCAGAGAAATATACCAAGTTATCATCCAAATTAGTCAGTATAATTTAGCCATATACTATATCAGATATACTAGATAACCAGGACTACTCTACTTTATCAGGTTAAGTTTAGATATTATGAGTCATTGATAATATGACTGGATGTTTGGAATGACAAAAGGTGAAAGAATATATATTGTAAATTCTGGTATACTGACAATTATTCTGGTATTTTTGGCTAAGTTTTCTGGTAAGTTTTGCAGGTTCTCTATATTTTCTGGCAGTATTCTGATATTTCCTAAGTTTTGGCTAGTACTTCTAATGAGTCAATTTAATCCAGATTGGATTCAGATTAATTCAGATTGAATCCCATCCAGATCAACTTGGATGGGATTTAAATTCCATTCAGATGGATTCAAATCAACCATTGTTTTGATTTACAAATTAGACAATTAAATGTTTACATCAATAACTCAATGAATAATTATCCCAAATTTGATAATTTTGGTGTCATTTGAAAGCCCTTAATAAGGCCTATCTAATAATATCTAGAAAATTGAAATCAGATCATATGTTGCTGAGTTATGTAGGAAAACATCTGTCAATTTACCCATTTTGGAAATTTCATCAAATAGAACATTTTTCTTAATATCTCGGTAATGCATAATCCAATTTTAATATTCTTGGTATCATTAGAAAGACCTTATTAAAGACATTCAAATGACACCAAGATTATCAAATTTGCATGATTATTCATCAAGTTATTGATATAAACATTTAATTGTCTAATTTGGAAATCAAAACAATGGTTGATTTGAATCCATCTGGATGGGATTCAAATCCCATCTGGATTGACTCATTCAGAGCACTAGTTTTGGCAGTCATTTTCTTACTTGGCTGTGGCTGCATTTTAACTGACTGAAGTTTTGCGATAATTTTCCAAAGCAACATTAACTAGCAATTGATTCATATCTTGAATAAAATGGTCTTGACTTATATCTTGAGTTTCCTGGCAGCATTCTGATATTTTCCATGGTCCTATATCTTGAATTCTGTAACAATTTTTGAGATATGTAGCAGCAAAATGGCAAGAGTGATTTATCTTCTCAATTTCTAAGCTTCATGCTCCAGATAGATGTATTGATCTCTAGAACTGTTCATTCTCTCAGAGGCAGTGTGTTTTTCTGTAAACTTTCTTTTCACTTCAAACTAAACCTGACTGTCTTATATCTTGAACATGTAGTCTTGTTTTTCCAATTTCTGTTGCAGTCTGTGACAAGAGAAATTCTTCAAACTCAAACCTCAAGTGATCATTGCTCTAGTTATCTTATTTGTTTCTTAGAATTATTTTCATAGTGGGTTTCTCTATAATTCTTTTTACTTCAAACTCAAGCTAACTGAGATTTATTCACTCAAGTTGAGAAGGTATTTATATAAATTTCAAACTAGATATAAGATTATATAATTGATTGTAACTCATAGTTACTAGAAGATACTATTTAGTACACTTTTGGAAATCAAGTGACTAACTAGCTAGATAAGACTAATTTTATATTTTTGATGAATTTGACTAGTTAATAGATAGTTACTATTTGTGTAACAATATTCGGGGTGTATTGCTGTCTCTGGGCACTACTCGGGCTGCCCCCCACACTGTACATGCTGCATAGCTACTTGCATATATCATCTTTATCATCAAGGCCATCAACAACCGTTACGACTGGGCTGCCCTTCAGCGGTTTGACCAGCAAGTTCATACACTTAAAGCATCCTTTCTGGAGCTGGATATTGGCAACCCAGATACTGTCCGGCGCATGTTTGAAATTATCGTCGGCCAGCCAACATCAGCACCGCTTGCCTACCAACCAACATGTCGGCCCATACAGGCAACAGCCTCCTCAACAGGAAGTCCCAGAACGACCTCATCATGCCCCCTTTTATGCTTTCGGTGCGGGGTGCAGGGGCACATGTCGACCTCTTACACCCAAACCCCTCTCATGCAACCTACATTTCCCATCAAACTGGATGATACTCTCTCCTCGGATGGTGCAACCAGTTCTATCTGTCGCAACTACAATGGCTCCGGCTGCCGCAGCAATTGTGGCTGCCCCCATGTCTGCTTGTTCTGCTATAGCTCTCACCTAGGCACAGAGTGCTCTATTCGCTATGGCTAATCTCGTGACCCCACCCCCATCTGACCCCCCAGCATGTCCATACTGCCTTGGGGAGTAGCAATGAGCACTTCACACCCATCCAGACCAACTTCTCGTTCAGTACCACTTAACAGGCCTACGTCAGGGTTACCTTCACGGCAATCACTCCCATCCTGAGCTTCATATTGACTACTTATCTGACAATCTGGCATCAGCTTACCAATATCGCGACATCCTTTCTGCCAACATTCTTGTCGAACTTCAAGCTAGTCACTACTTAGGACCCTTTTCATCTCCCTCTGCATTATCAACTAAGTTTCATCCCTTTCGCAATGCTCCCCTAGGAGTTGTCCCAAAAAAGAACTCTACCAAACTTCGCACCATTCAACACCTGTCCTTCCCGGAGGGAGCCTCTGTAAATGATGGCATCAACCCAGAGGAGTTTTCAAGTCAGTACCAGTTGATCCAGTCCATCCTCCAGCTACTCCTCGCACTTGGCGCCACAGCTCTATTTTGGAAGGCAGATGTTGCTGAAGCCTTTTGCACGATCCCCATCCACCGGTCTGACTAGGCTATGCAAGGCATCTGCTGGCTCTGCCTTTTCTACCTTGATATGTTCCTTCCATTCGGCCTTCGCTCGGTACTATTCATATTCACATCTCTGATGGATTTGTTCATGTGGATTTGTATTCAGCAGTATAACCTTCCCAATTTGGGCCACTTCATAGATGACTTTATCTATGTCGCATCACCCTCTACTGCTCAGTCTACATACTTGCAGTTTCACTCAGTCGCTGCTCGCTTTGGTCTTCCCCTCAAAGCAGCCAAGGATATACCTCCCACACCAACTATCGAGTACGTGGGCTTTCTCCTCGATGCCCCCAATATGACAATCAGCCTCCCACTCGGAAAACGTACACGCATCCTCTCTCTGCTCGCAGACTAGCTCGTAATACCTCATCAGGCTCATTGGCCACGTCCTCAGTCTTACTATGATACTCATTCACTACTGGGTCATCTCATGCATATTGTCCAAGTCCTTCCAGATGGGAAAGTATTCTGTGATTCCATCATTCATTTCATCTCCACATGGAAACCACCCTATGCTGGGCAGCATCATCTATCTTCTCGCCTGGCCACTGATCTTCAATGGTGGCAGAACATCTTATGCTTATGGACAGGTCATCACCTGCGTTTCCACTCTGATTGGCAGGATTGTGGTCTATTTACAGACACATCTGGAACAATTGGCGCTGGCAGCCTTCTGGGCCAACGCTGGTGGAGCATTCGGTGGATCTCTTTATTCAGCAACCAGAAGGGATATGACATTTTCTAGAAGGAAATATTCGTCATCTGGGTTTCACTTGCATTGTGGGGTTCCTCCTTTCATCGTCAGCATATCATCTTATGGTGCAATAGCCAACCCTGTATTGAATCACTAACCAGTGGTCAGGCACAGCACTACCCTCTCATCAATGATCTTTTACGATGCATTACCCTCTTATGTCTCAACAGAGGGTTTGACATCTAAGCTCGGTATATTCCTTCCTCATCTAACTCTGCCGACTCTCTATCTCATCTTATCCATCTCCCCTCCCATCTCCAGGAACTACTTCCTACAACTGTAACATCCCCCTTTGGCTTCGCCATCGACTCGAGTCCTGTCTCTACCAACACTCTCACACCTGCACTAGTGCCCTTCGACCTGGTACCAACTCCTTCTACCACTTCCTAGGCTGCTATGGCATCGATGATACCACTGCCTTTCCTCTTCACGATGACCTCCTCAGCTACTGGGCCCTATGGCTGGCCAACAATCAAAAGCCATATACCACCATCAAGAACTATTTCTATGACATCGCCGCTCATCAACTGGCCCACTGGCAAGGCCCCCCTCTCCACTGCACATCCTTACCCCTGTTCGACATGGTATTGAAATCCATTCAGCACCACCCACCCCCCTCACACTCACTGGAACGCCTTCCTATTACTCGCCAACACTTGCAACTTATTCATGCTGCTCTCCCCCTTACTACACCTCATGGTGCCACCATATGGGTGGCCATATGTACAGCCTTTTATGGCCTTATGCGAATCGGTGAGCTGACATCTCCTGACCACCTACCATTCGACTCACACTGGCAGGCATGCAGGCGCCACCTTCGATGGTACTGGGACCTACACTTTCCCGGCCCTTTTGGTCTCAACACCTTTCTTGCACCAAAACTGGTATCTCAGGTGATGTATTTCTGGGGTTTTCAGGTGCCTTCAATTGCCCCTGTTCTGCGATTGACAATATGATCCACCTCTGCTCTGCCCATCCCAAGGACCCCATCTTCTCCTTCAGTCCCACTCAACCCCTCTCTCGCTCAACATTCATCGAGGCCATTCGGGCCCCTTTAAGAGACACTCCACTAGCCACTGGAATTCATGGTCATTCCTTCTGCATTGGCAGCACTACTCTTCTTGCATCGGCAGGATATCCGGATCACATCATTCAACTGGCTGATTGGTGGAAGTCTATGGCCTTTCTGCATTACATCCAGCAACTCGACCAGATTCTACCTTGGATGACAGTCACCTTGGCCGCACTTCCTCTACTCAACTACCAACAGGCCATGGGTTTGGCGGGTGGTGGTCAAAAGGTGCCCACAAGCGGTCAGCGGCACCAGCATTATATTTAGGAGCCTTGCCCACTTCCCAGGCCCGTGGTTCTTTGGCCTCTTCACATACGAATGTGATTGGTGGGCCTTCGGAAGCGTATGCTTCCTTTGAGCCAAACCCATGTCCCACATTAGATTCATTTTATATAGAACACTATTCATCTCACATTAGCCTCCTCATATGTGGGACACTTTGATATAGTTGTGAACGTAGTTCAAAATGCAGCAAAGTGGCCATTGCACTTAACACTTGTGCATCTAACATTCATCGCACAATGCAACTACCATCTTAGATTAGTCAGTTTCAATTGCTTCCTGCACCCTACCATGCACTTAAACATTTATGTAACGTAATCATGCAATCCACCATCTTAGCTTAGTCAGTTTCAATCGCTTTCTGCACCCTACCTTAGCTAGCCCGAGCTCCAACCACATGCCCAAGATTTAGGCAGTGGCCACACATTTCCCTCAACATACTCTAGCAATCGTTGTTAGTAATTCATATCAATCAATTTCATGTACCCCTCCCACCCATCCCCCTTTGGAACAATAAATGTGCACCCAGCCTCTTCACATACGAATGCAATTGGCGGGCCTTCAGAAGTATATACTTCCTTTGAGCCAAACCCATGTCCCACATTAGATTCATTTTATATAGAATACTATTCATCTCACATTAGCCTCCTCATGCGTGGGACACTTTGTATATATAAAGAATACTTAGCATAGTTACTCTATATAGTTATTATATATATTACTAATTTATATAAATAACTAAATATATATACTAAATTGAATATATTGATTTTGTTTTAACTAGAATACTTATTCTAAGTAGAACACTTATCTATATTTATTCTATAGAGAATATCTATCTTATAAGAGAATAAGTTGTTAAACTTTCTCTAAATTAACCTTACCATACATTCTATAATTATTCAGATAGCAATTAGATGACAACTATACTTATATAAAATATCTCAGAAATTTGAGTAAATAAATCTCAGTCTGAAAAATTAAAGAAAAGAAAAAACCAATTATCTGATATATATACTTAGGAGAAATGTCTGCTAAAAGCTACTTAATTTAGAAAAGATTGCAATACTTAAAAAATTGTGAGCTTTATTTCTTTTCTACTCTGGTTTACTTTCTAATATAAAGAAGTCTGCCAATTTTGGTCTGCTTATCAGATTAAGTCATATTTTGGTCTACTTGCCATTCAAAGCTATAAAAACTTAAAGATATTTGCTACATTTTGGTCTGCTTGCCAGATGAAGTCTGAAGAACTTTAAGATATCTACTACTTTGAGAAATCTGCCAAATTTGCTATATTACACCAAATCTGTGCCTAATAAGAAAATTGACAAAATCATGCACAGCACACAAACAAGAGAACTCACACTTTTAGAAATCAACTGAACATTTTGTTACTTTTGACAAGGTAACTGGGGGCTCAAGCCAATCTACAAAGCCACCCTAACCTCGTAATTTGCCGGCACGTTACACTACGGTCACAAGGTCAATTTATCCAGGTGGGATTCCCGATAACAAAGCAGCTCCCGATTATTTCATGTAAGGGTAAGGAAAAAGGGAGGGAGTAGACTCGAATGTACAACATTTTGGGCAGGCAGGTATCTCTTTATTGTGGCGTGTTCTTTGGGTCTTATGACAATTGTGCCGTGGCGTAAATACTCTTTCCGTGGGCGTTAACCCGTTCATTTATATTTATATATATTTTTTTAAAAAAAAAAAAATTTTTTTTAGGCGGTCGTTGCGGGCTCGAAGGGTGGGTGTGATAATCGCATGTTTTGTACTTTGGCATTGAACCTCTATATGTTATATCGTTACCGGAAATGTATATGATTGAGACTTGAGAGGTAAAAGAGCAATCTAGACCTAACGAACGTTGGAATGGTCGAAATCCTGTTTTAGTACGTATATTCTATTGGATAGAGTTGATAATTAAGCATAAATTTGAACAAATGAATTTGTCAACATTTAACTATTGGTTACAAGAGAACTTTAATGAAAAAAGAAAAAAAAAAAAAAAAAAAAAAAAAAAACATTTTCGAGTGACAGATCTTCCAAATGCTTCAATATAACCAAAGTGGCGAATTTTTTTGGCCTTACGTTGACATCTGTGATTTTATATGAACTGCCGACATAAGCAATGTACGTCAACCTGCATTGGACAATCCACAATGCACTCCCTTTTTTTTTGGTGCTGGATCGATGATGCACCTGTTCACACTTAGTTTTCATAACCTTGACAGCGACCATCTATGTCAAAGCTGCGCCACGATTGTGGCAAAAATATTTTTTTTCCGTAGTCGAAGCCACACCTCAACCATTTAAACAGACCTCTTCATTTCTCTCGCTTTTGTAAACATGGTAGAGCAATCCGATAGCGGTCTTAGTCTCAAGGAAGATATCGCCTCCATCTGGAAGGACGATGTGACCATCGTCTGCGCTGGTGGCAGGCCTGGCATTTTAGTTCGGAAGGACTGGCGTTTTAGTTCGGAAGGCTTGGTATTTTATTTAGAGGTATTTTAGTCTGCAGACTAAAATAGCAGAGCTGCGGAGGACCGTGGAAGACTGCAGTCGAAAATTCTACAAAAATTTCAGGACTGCAGACGAAAATACCCGACTGCAGACTAAAATACCATAAGGACTGCGGATAAAAATGAAGTTAAAAATACCAGCACTGGGACTATAAAAAAAAACCAGGCTGTCCAAAAAGATTTCCACGATTTAGATATAAATCTACGAACGAATTCTTTCTATAGCCTACACCACACTTCAACCATCGACAAATATATCCTTTCGTAAACATGGCCGATCAATACGACAGTGGTTTTAGTCTCAAGGACGATATCGCCTGTATATGGAAAGACCCGATCTACTACGATGTGGCCATCGTCTGTGCTGACGGTGTCGAGCTAGGTGTATGCCGTGCCATTCTGGCTTCAAGGTCTGTCCGATTTCGATTCTCTTATGTAGTGGCATTCGTCGGTTTTCATTACATTAAATTCCATCTGGTCTCTTGAAAGATGTCCAGTCTTCAAGGCAATGCTGTACGGAAACAAGCGAGAGGGTTCCTCTCATCGTGTTGTGCTCAACGACATCACCTCCCCGGTGCTCAACACCATCCTCAGTTTTATTTACACCGAATCCATCGACATTGCCCTCTACAATTCCATCGCGGTAGAAATATACCGCGCATCAAGCTTTCTCCTGCTCCCGAAGCTCATGAAGATGGTGCTGGAACACGCGTACAACCTCGCAGATTTTGGTGTGGCCTCATCCCTGCTCAATGAGGCCGTCGCAGCCATACCGTGGAACAAAGCCAACAAGGACCTCTATGACGTCCTCCTTCACCCCTTCCGCACACGCAAGTTTGCCATCGGAGAGCTCACCATTCTCTCCGAAGAAGCCCTCAAGCTGCTCCTCGTCGAGATAGCGACCCTTTCCACTCCCGTACACGATCTGTTGCTGTGCATCATCGACTGGGCCTGGCGACGCAACGAGAAGGCGCCGTCGGCTTCGGAGCGCCACGCTATTCTGCTTAACATCTACGACATGGTTCCTGGCTGCGCTGGCACGGTCCGGTTAGGAGATGGCGCGTCGCGCGCCTTGCTGCTCAAAATGATGAGCCAATTTGACCTCACGCTCATTTGCCCACATCGACTAAAGACCCTCACGGAGGCAATTGACACCTTTGCGGAGACCTCTCCACTCTATACGGCGTTTCGCCATCACGCCTGCAAGAACACCGTATGCCCTACAGGTCACCCGTCCACAAGTCTCAATCTTCAGTGGGATCGATCGAAAATCGGTTCTGAATTGGTGGTATCCAAGGATGGGAAGGTTGTAGAGATTACATCGGGGACTTTGCCACAGACAGCACGTCTTTCTGTCCCTGGGACGGTGATTCACGACGGTCTATGCGAATGGGACATTATTGTTGAATCCATTGGATCGTCTAGCAACCGAGTCACTTGTATGATTGGACTCGTTGGAGAGGAATTCACACAATTTGATGGAAGCATGTTATGCCACCAAAGTTCATGGACTTTCTACATCCATAACAACATAGGATATACGTATGGCAAATCAACGTGTCTCAATTCAAATTACGGCAAAGGCATTCAAAATGGCGATATTATAACTTTGCATTTAAACAAAACCGACCATAACTGGGCCATATCAATCAATGGAATCAATTATGGGTTGGCCTGGGGCAATCTCCCCGACAAGGTGTACCCTGCTGTTTGTATATATAAAGGATGCAAGTTTCGGATAAGGGATCGTCGATGAGTGATTAGTAGTCCATTTTCTCTTAGCTTCGCAATATTTATCGTTTTGTATCAAAAAATATTTGTATTACAGATATCAATATTTTAAATGGTACCATTTATATCTGTATTTCATATTTGCTTTAAGTGGCAGTGTGGAGAAACAATGGTTGGATGTTAACAATAAAAAGAAATAAACATCAGTATTCGAAGGTGTGATAAATTCTTGACCAACATAAGCACCTCTAATGAACATTCGAATGGTCGAAACTTATACTACATAAACTCCACAATTATGAGCGCTATGATCTTCGGAATCAAGAGACGCGCTTGTATTTATATTTTTGAGCTACCTACACAAACAGGTAAATGAGATGTGATGGCAAAAACATGGAATCGCAATACGATGCGTTGAGTAGGACACTCCGCAATGCGCTCGATTTTCAAGCGCTGGGTCGGCGATCTAGGCATATATCACCACCGAAATAATTTCTTTTGATCAACCATATCAACCCTGCGCCATGGTTTCTATATAATAATATTGCAGTCGAAACCAAACCTCACGGGTTCCAAACAAACCTCTTTTTTTTTCACTCCCTTTCGTGAACATGATCAAGCAATCGGACAGTGGTCTTAGTCTCAAGTGGGACACCGCCTCCATCTGGAAGCACGATGTGACCTTCGTCTGCGCTGATGGTGTCGAGCTAGGCGCATGCCGTGCCGTACTCCATTCTCATACACCGTTTGTCGCTGTCTATGACACTTTTATTTCATGTAATTTCTTAAAAGATGCCTGATCTTCTAGGCGATGCTTTACGGCAGCAAGCGAGAGAGTTCTTCTCTTCGCGTCATCCGCAACGACATCACCTCTACAGTGCTCAACATTGTCCACGGGTTCATTTACACGGAGACCATCAATAACACTGTCGATATTGCCATCACAGTAGGAATATAATATACAGCAAGCTTTTTCCTCCTCCCAAAGCTCATGAAGATGATGCCGGAAGACATGCACAACCTCGCTGATTTTGGTGTCGCCATCCTATGAATATGTGAAGCTCTTAATCACACTACTTGTATCACTGTCATATTTAAAGCTCTTAGTTCACTTATCAGCTGCTTTTTTATTGCGTCACTATTACATTCAAAGCTCTTAGCTCACTTGGCAGCTGGCATTACTATTATATTCAAAGCTCTTATTTGTTAGCTGGTATCACTGCTATCTATATATATATTAAGCTCTTAGCTTACTAAATAACTGATATATTTTAGCTCACTTATTAACTAGTATCATTGTTATATTTAAAGCTTTCAGCTTACTTATTAGTTAGTATTACCATTATATTTAAACCTTTAGCTTACTTATTAGTTAACTTGTTAGCTTACTTGTTTTTATATTATTAATTTATTTAAAAATCTTAACTTACTAGTTATATTATTATATTTAAAACTAAGTATTATATATATTATATAAATAAGTTATCTATAGTCCTCTCAACAAATTGAATCAAAGGTCCAATTTGATTCAAATTGAATAACTCTCAATTTATTTAATTTGAATTGATTTGATTCATTTGAGAGCACTAGTTATCTACTATAGCTATATATATATACTATAGCTAAGTATTAATTTATTATTATAATATAAATAGAGTTATATTTTTATATAATATTAATTATATTAGTTAAGTATAAATTTCAATATATATATCTTTTTAACAATAATTAAATACTAGTAATATAAGATTAATATATTATTTTAAATTAAGTATTTAAATTAAATTTAAGATATACAATCTTTATTTCTTTAAACTTATACTTTTTAAACTTAATATACTTTTTTTTTTTTTTTT
>RBNI01005224.1:0-12870 GCA_003990745.1 Jimgerdemannia flammicorona | reverse complement strand
AAAAAAAAAAAAGATCTTTCCTATTTAGGCTCCAGTTTTCATAACCATGAGACTTCTACTATATTTCAATACAGCAGGACCTTTTCTCTAATTTGGATGGGTTCTAGGGTCTTGTAATTCTTTTCTACCTTCTTTCTTATCAGTACTTGTAACTTGATGATGTAATCTTCAGTCTTCTTTCTGATTTGGTACAGTCTTCTGATTTCTGAGTCAATCCATCTCTAAGTTAGATCTAGATTTATAACTAAGGTTCCATCAGAATCTTCTTCTCTGAAGAGCAGTTCTCTTGGAGTAAAGTGTATACTCTGTAACTATATATCTTATAAGATAGAGAGAACAGTTGGAAGGTAGTTGTCTCAATTGTCATATATGTCTGAGATCTTTGCTAAGATGTTCTTAAGGGTCTTGTTAGTTCTTTCTATTTGTCCATTTTCTTGAAGGTGGTACATAGTAGTCTTGATATGCTGAATCTTGGATTTCTGATATATTATCTCATGAAATCCATTGACAAATTCTATATTGTGGTCTGTGGTAATTTGCCTTGATGTCTTATAGTGGCAGATAATTTCTTGGTATAAGAAGTCAGCTATAGAGAGAGCATTGGCTTCTTGTAATGCTCCTACTTCTATCTATTTGGTAAAGAGGTCTATGATAACTATAATATAGCAGTTTCCTGATAGTATTACTGATAGCAGTCCAATGATATCTATTGTGATGTGGTGGAAGGAGATAGGCTCAATTCTTGATGATCTGAGTGCCTGGTCTTACTGATCTTGTTTCTGTTTTTGGCACTTATCATACTCTTTGACAAATTGGTGCATATCTTCTTCTATCTTAGACCACTATATGGTTCTTCTTGCCTTGTCATATGTATTGGTTCCTTCTAGGTATCCTTATTTATATACTTCCTTCATTATTTGATACTTCTTATATTTAGGTATGATAAGTTTTTCTCCTTTTCTGAGTATAGTATTATCTAGTTCAAATTGTTTCCAAGTCTGGTTGATGATGGTGATAGTCCAGGGTTTGAGGTCATTGGACATCTTCCACTATCCAAGATAGCTGATTAATTCATAGTATAGCTCCTTATTCATATTTAATAGTCTTGATAGGGGTGTTTCAGAGTATCCTTGAGAGTGTATCAGTATTGGTATTGGTTTTTCCTAAGTAGTGCTTAACAGTACAGTCATACTCTTGCAGCCTATAGATCTATCTGATATATATTCCTTTGGAGTTCAGAGTGTGAAATAGCCAGGTGAGAGCAGAATGGTCTGTTTGAATAGTGAAGTATTTCTCAGCTAAGTAATAGTGGAACTTGTCTACTGCCCAAACTACTGCTAAGCATTCTAGCTTGTATGACTTATAGTTCTGTTCTGCTCTGCAGATATCTCAACTTGTATAGGAGATAACATATTCATATCCTTCTTTCTTCTGAGCTAGGATTGCTCCAAATTCTATAGTACTTGTATCTGTCTACAGGATGAACTCTAGGTTCCAATCTGATCTTCTGAGAATGGGTGCTTGGGTCAATCTGGTCTTGAGTTCATTGAAGGTTTCTTGATATTCCTTAGTTCATTCAAATTTAGTCTCCTTCTTCAGTAGCTCATAGATAGGTACTGCAATATTAGGGTATCCTTTGATGAATCTTCTATAATAGGAGGCCAGTCTAAGGAAGATAGACTTCTGTAGTTTTTCTGGATCTTGGGTAGGCTGCAATAGCCTCAATCTTTATAGAGTCTGTGTAAATTCTAGTCTGGTTGATGATGTATCCTAGGTAGGTGATTTTCTGAGCTGCAAACTTATACTTCTTGGGCTTGATGTAGAGGTCATGCTCCTTGAGCTTCTTGAGAGCTAGCTATATGTAGTTGATATATTCTTATATAATGTTGCTGAAGATGATCACATCATCAATATAGACAAAGAGCTATTTTCCAATCTCATTACTGAAAACTCTGTTCATCATTTGCTGAAAACTTACTGGGACATTGCATATTCTAAATAGTATTCACAGATAGACATAGGTGGCATCAGGTATAATAAAAGCTGATTTCTCACTGGCATCTTGAGTGAGACTAATCTGATGGAAACCTGAGAACAGATCCAAGGTGGTGTAGTATTTGGCTTCACTTTCAAGAGTGGTAAGAATTTCTTGAATATTTGGCAAGGGCTGCCTATCCTTCTTGGTAATTGTATTGAGCTTTCTGTAATCAATATAGAGTCTTGGAGCAAACTCTCCAGGCTTACTTTCTTTCTTTGCTAATAGCTTACTTGATAATACTAACTTCTTTTATTTCCTTGAGTTCTGCTCCCAGCCATTCTCTGTAGGCAGGTGGTATAGGTCTGGCTTTCTGGTAGATGGGCTTAGTATTGCCAGTATCAACTTTATAGTAGTACTTGGGTTCTTGATTGGAGATGTCCCTGAAGTCTGTGACAAGTACTCCTTCATTCTGATACAGGATCTTGAGAAGTTGTTCTTCTAGGAAAAAGTTTTCTCCAATGATATATGTGTGCTTATTCTAATCCTTATCTTTCTTGTGCTCAAGTTCAGTAATCTTGATAGCAGTATAGACTCCTCTTCCAGTAGATCTAAAGTCCTGTTCTCCTCTCTTAGTCTTGATAAGTTTGATGGCTTCAGTGATCTTAGGCTTTTTGACTTCATGGATCAGTATCTGGCCAATTCTGTCATACTTTTTGACTTTAAATGAGGTGGTGGGATTGTGATTCCTGAATGAGAAAGATCTTACTAGTATAATCAGGGTCAATTACTTCTCCTTCAACTGAGATTTCACTTTTGACTAGACTACTCCTAGTCTTAATAATTCCAGCATGGTTCTCTGGCAACTTGACTCTAATTCTAGTGCCAAGTAAAGTAGTGGTCTGTGGTTCAAAGATAGTCTTAAATACTGATAAAGTCTATTCCTATGGCTCCTTCAGTCTTGTATTCTAGGATCTTGGCTTTAGGGTAGAACTTCTTGACCTTGAGAGTGATGTCTGGTTCTTGTTCCTCCTCATCATCACTATCAGCTTGAAGCTCTGGGGGCTGGTCATCTTCTTCAGCTTTTCTTTTTACTTCAGTAGCTTCTTGCTAATGCTTTTATTGACAGATTTTTCTGACTTCACTGATACAGAACCAGTAGTCATTCAGATGTTTGGAGCAGTACATCCTGGTACCATGGGGGCATCTTTCTTAAGAGTATAGCTATCAATGATCTTATTATATCACTGCTCATCTATAAGCTTAGGTGTCTTATTCTAGTTCTTATACACTGAGTGCATGAAGACTTCTGTGTTCTCTTCATCTCCTTTCTCCATGTCTGGTAGTACTTCTTTGTGGATATTGATAGAGACTTATATCTTTTAAAAAAAAAAAAAAAAAAAAAAAAAACTTATACTTTTCTTCCTCTATAGTTGATCTGCATCTTCTGGGTATTGAGGTCAATAACAGCCTTGGCCTTATGAAGCCATTGGTTGCTGATGAGGATATCATAATTAGTGGTACTTATAATAATCATATCTACTGAGATAGTAACTCTTCCTATCTTGATAGAGACTTCTTGGATCTCGCCTAGGGGGGTAGCTCATATACCATCTGCTGTAATATAGATCATTTTAGTAGACTTTTCGATATCTCAGCCTAGGCAGTCAATTGTCTTCTTACTCATAAGGTATCCTCTAGCATTATTATCAATGATAGCATCAAAGATATAATCTTCAATCTGATATAGGGTATAGGCTGAGATCTTGCACTGGTCTTCAGATTCGCCACCAGAGTTCTCAGATTCTTCTTATACATTGTGAGCTTCTACAATCTTGTACTCTTGGTTCTTGATAGTAGTTGTAAGTCCTATTCTTAACTACTGTCTAAAGGCAGAGACTTCAACTAGTTGTCCAAAAGTAGTATTGATCTTCTATTCCTTGAGGTCCTCATAGATATCATACTGGTGGATCTTAGTCTTGTGCAGCTTCTGTTCTTTCTTGCTTTCACTTTTTTCTGAGACTGGAGTAGTGCTTTCAATAATTTAGCAGGTAGCTTTATCTAACTCTATGTCTTAATCAATTTTCTCAGGTTGGATCTTACTTTGAATAGTGACAGCTAGAGTCTTCTTTGGTCTTTCAACTGGCTTACTGTTGCTCTTCTTATCATAGGGCTTGGACTGGGTTCTAGTACCTTTAGTAACAGAGTAGAATTTAGACTCTTTGTAGTATTCTTTATCATCAGTGTCACTAATCTCCTTAATGACTACTGTATTGGTTTGTTCTCTAGTTCTGATAGCATTGCTTGGTTGAGCTTTACATCTTGTTTTGGTCATACAACTCTTTGTATAGTGGTCTTCTTCTCTACATCTGAAGTATGTGATATTGTATTCTTTTGTAGTAACTATAAATCTCTGTACTGGTCTCTTGTTGGTACTTCAGACTTCTCTAACAATATTACTAAGGTGTATAGTTATCTCAACAAACTGCTTAGTGAGTTCCTCTACTGAGTCAGCTTTGGCTGCCTTGGGGGTAGATGGGGATGGTTGTCTGTTTATAACTATGATAGATATGATACTGATTGGCTTTTGTGGTTCTATCTTGATACCAGTTATTTTCTCCATTGAGTATTCAGCAAGATATCAGAAGTTCAATCTCTATACAAAGACCACTTTCTGATCAAGAGTTAGAGCAGCTGGGGTAGACTAGATTGCTAGGGCAATTTCAGAGTAGACTCCTTTGAGGAAGATTGAATCAGCTATTTGTTTCTTGAGGGCATCATCATAGTCAGCCAAGACAATCTGGTAATAGATTCAATGTAGAATGAGCTGGAATATTTACTAAGTCTCTGACAGATAGTGTTGAGTTAATCTTTAAGAGCTTGCTTGATCTCTTCAATATAGATATAGTTCTGAGGAAGGTCTTCATATTGGCAAGCTTGGCTGCACTAGCATCAGCAATAGTGGCTATATTGAACTTGTCTCTGATAGGTCCTCTGAGGCTAACAGGTAGAAGGGTCAATTGTATATCTATGGTGAGGGCTTATATAGTAGCAAATTGTTCAAAATCTTCAATGAAGATCAGGATTGACTCTTCAGTAGCATATTTATAGAATGTGGGGGGATATATTTCCATCTTGTCTTGAATTCTTATAGGGGTGACTCTTGTAGTTAGAGTAGTTATTATAGTAGTTATTCGTTTTTCAGCTTGAAAGTGAGATATTCATCTTGAATCATCAGCCAAGTTGTTACATAGTGGTCACTGAGTCTTTCAAATACATCAGATTCTCTTCAAGCTATATATCTTAGATTAACTACAAGTTTGTTATAAGCAAGTTCTTATTGGAGTACCTTCTCAAGATCTTATAGTCCTCAAACTTCTTATCTTTAAACTCTCTTGTTATCTCTTTAGATTGCTTGCATGGAATTGAGTATAAGTGAACTTGACTGACTTTATTTCAAAGAAAATATATAAGAGAGATATTTATACAAAATATAATTCAATAATTGCTAAGATATAAAGCTAAATATAAATTTCAATAACTAAATAAAATACTAGAATATAGAAAACTTTGATTATAAATACAAATTTAAGTATCTGTACAAATGGTTACATAAGTTCAAGATGCCAGTAGATTTCAGTGATACAGGAAAAGGATACTGGTAGAATTCAGTTACATAGGAAAAGGATACCAGAAGATTTTGGTATTATCAAGAACTTAGAGCAGAATGTTCAGGACTATGGAGACTTCATCTTAATTACTAAGGCTAGAGGTTGGGGATAGGATGTCTTTAAAGAAAATAAGGTCAGCAAATGTTTCATCCATCTTATATATATCATACATTTTGTATACTTTATGTATATTGCTAATTAATGGAATGATATCATCACTGATGATATTATTATGGGTGATGTTATCTCATTTGGCAGCATTAGGGGCTCTCTAATCTATGATATTCTCTTCTACTAAATAAATAAGGAATAAATGTGGGTTCTTGAAGAGGTCTAACCTGTTAAGGTCTTGGAATACTAAGATCAATTCTTGCAGGAATTGATCTGGATTGTCCTGGAGGATGAGATTTCAGAACTCTTCTACTTTATCACTATTGAGGGTAATAGTGGACTGGGCTTCTATGGCCACTATGGCCTCTAGTATGTTGGTATAGTAGGCTGATAATTTCTTGAAGTCTGAGATTCTAGTATACTCTAAGTTGGAGATTAACTATAGTATATATCTGAAGATCTGATGAATCTTCTTAACTGTTCTTATTTCACATGCATCCATAGAAGTAGTATCTTATATCTCTTGGAGACTGATATGAGGGAATTCCCAGTAGAGGAGGTTTCTTATTTCATATTTCTACCATATCTAGAGATATTTGGTAGTGATAGTAATCCTTGTTTCTATTTCATGGCAGTAGAGAATATAATGATAAGAGTCACCAGTACCTAGGTTGAGGCTAGGAGTCCTTTTTATATAGGTCCTCATAGCTCTTCTGATGTCTTAGAATATTCTTTTTTAGACTAAGGAGTTTTGGTGATTTCTGGATGAGGTTTGGTGAGCAGCAGGCATTTTATTTATAGTAAGTCTTTTGAACTATATATTTCTGTAAGTCTTGTTTAAGTTACTACTACTATAGTTTCTTAATCCTTTTTTTATATTTCTTAAGATGTCTATCTTGTGGTTATGATGACTTATAGTTGGTTATCATTTCTTATCTTGTAGCCTGAGTGAGTCATACTATATGATCTTCTTATACTCAGATCTAGTGGCTTATAAGAAAAGGCTATCTCCTATAATAATATCACCATTCTAAGATCACTGTTATAATAGTTGAGATTCTTATAGTAGTATATTGCTTAAAATTTTTAAAGAAGATGATAATTGATTCATTAGAGATATATCTGTAAAATATTAGTAGTCTTATATCTATCTTATCTAAATACCTTAAGTCAGTTTAAATAAGTATTTGAGTAGTAGCAGTTTTTACTATTTAGCTTAAAAGTGAGAAATTTATCTTAAATTATTAATCAATAGATACTAATTTGTATTATATTTGATATATAATTTAGAAAGTACAGTGGATTTTTTTATTTTGAATACTTGATCTTCTTTAACTCCTCAGAGTTCTTTGGATATAGGGGGTGAGTAAGATTGAGATATATTTATCTGAAAACTTACTAGTTTCTTTATCTCTTTACTTTTGAACTATTTTGATCTGAGGTTTATTATACTAAATACTGGAGATATTTATACAAGTTTGTTGGGACTAAGTTATGACCTCCTTTCATCTTACAACTGTAAATTTTATGAGTATATAATTGGGTGACTGCTAACTATAAATTATACACTATAGATTTAGATATTATAATTCTTCTGATTCTTGTTCTTAATTCAGATTGCCCATCACACAATATATATAAGATAAATTCAACTAACTAAATGTTAATAATTTATATATATTTCCATCAAGTAATTGAATTTAAATTAAATTAAATTAAATTAGACCTCAATTCAAATATAATTGGATTAAAATAATTTGAATCAAATAATATTTGACTAAAATTTAATTTGATTCGATTTATTGATAGCATTAATCTCAGATTTCAGATGAATTTGGACCACTACTGTCAGAAATAATCACATTTTGGTTAATGGACACTTTAATCTAAAACTTTGCAAGGCATGGCATCTTAATTTCTGTTACGTTAAGCTCTCATGGGATCCATTATCACTATCGCTCCTCCTATTCCCCCACATGCCCTCACGTGCCTCGAGGCGCCCTTGTTTCCGTTGTGCGGCTGTTATTGGCACCCCCTCGCCCCTCGCGACCCCCTAGTGGTTGTCGCCTCCATTACCCCCTTGTAGCGTCATGATGCTATAGTGTTATGAACATGGTTTTGAATCTGTAGGTTTTCCCGTATCTCAGGCGGCTTGCGCAGAAGTGATCTTGTGAATAACTTCGCAACCAAACTTCTAGCTACAGAAAGAAAATCGAGTTCCAGTAAGAGTGCCAGCAAGCCATTTCTTTTTTGGTGATTTGTCATAAAGCTTGGCCAGGAACGTGTAGTTTTGCAGATTACAAGATACCTTCAGGAGTTGCCTAAATATGCTATTTTTAATTCACCTACTTCTATATTTGCCACAATGTCCGATCGGCAATGTCCTATTTGTACAGGAACTCCTGAGAATGTTGTATGGGAATAGGCCTTTGCCCAACATTGTGAAAAGGGGCTTACTGTGTTAGGGCTATATGTCACACAATATTAAGCCACAAAGTGACTAGAATGGAGCGACGGCATGAGAAATTCATACATGACTGTCCTAATGCCATACACATTGCCAATGCCGAAAATTAATCTCTTTTTATATTGTTTTCAGTTGCTGATTCCAACTGGGGAAAGGGCTCTAAGAGCCGTAACGCATCGGGCGCGAGCGAGGTGAGAGCACCGAAGCGGAGCGGAGATATCGGAGGTGATTTGCAAAAGGGTAAAGGGCACCAATTTGGCAAAGAGCACCGATTTCCAGCAATGAGTAAAGCGCAGCATTTATTTTTGACAGTTTGCCGAAGGGCGGCGATTTGCTAATTTTATTTTTAGTATTATTCTCATTTTGTTGCTCTGGTCCACGGTACTACTATAGATATTTTCAGACTAATCAACATTTCAACGAACTAACTCTTTAAACACCTCCATTTCCGTTACGTTACACCTTCATGGGATCCGCTCCTCTTGTGGACCCTCGTGCTCTCGTATCCAGCGGTGCCGCATGTTGTCATGCGCCTTGTAGTGCCACCATGCACCACGTGGAGCGACCTCCCGGTGGCTCCATTGCCACCCTCGTGACCACCTGGTGGCTGTCGTCGGCTCCGTTGCCACTCTTGCGCATCACGGTGCTCTAGTGTTACGTGTGGTTTTCGAATTTGTTGATTTACGCGAATCTCAGGCCGCTTGCACGGGAGGGCTCTGTGAATTAACTCGTGACTGAAACTTCTAGTTACAGAAAGAAAATCAATTTCCAGAGTAAGGATGCCAGCAAGCAATTCTTTGTTTGACGATTTGCCACAGAGCACGACCTGAACGTTTGGAACAAAATAATTTCGGGGTGTGGCTTCATTATGTTATCCACTTATGGAATGACGATACTGCGGATTTTGTCAAACATTACGAAAAGGGGTTTAAGTTAATGTCGTCCAATAAATTCTGTCACGCAAAGTGACTGCCATACGGACGCGCGACGGTATACTTTTCCGTGATAAAGCATACATGCGCACTGACTACTACACCCATTGCAGATGATGAAATTGTCCACTTGTTTTTTGGTCAGATGTTGATTTCAACCGTTCTACATACAAAATCAACGTTTCCAACCAGCGCAAAAACGGTCCAGTTGTAACTAATCCGCCGTCGTGTCGAGCACAATGGGGAGCACAGCAAAGCATCAGGTACAGTATCATTAATGATTCGCTGCAAGGCTAATTGATAAATGTAATCAAAGTTCTAGAGAAACTTCCCTCAGGGGTCCGGGGGCCAATGAATTGTTCTTCTACTCAACGTGACCAAATATGGAGAGCGCTCCGTAAAGTCAGTTAAACACGGGTTCTGCAGGAGAGTTGTACACCGCCGTCTACCCCTTAATCATTTTACATTTTCCGGCGTGTTCCACACTTCTTTCGTTTTTGTATAAAATGGTCCTCCATGGGATTCAATTCAATTCATCCGATCAATTCTCAGCAACATGATTGCCTACCGTCACTTGATACTCATTTTTACTCTCATTCATGTCGTGGCTTCCGTTCCCGGGGAACTCTCTCGACGAGATACCCCGCCCTCCTCGAACAATCTCCAAAGAAGTAGTCCAGGTGATTTGATCTCTGCCCCAGTTTATGGGTCCAATGGCAGCTTTGCACTCGCTGCCACTTTCGGTTGCAACACCGGATATTCCCTTTGTTCCGACGCATCGACCTGCTGCCCTGCAGGAACATGGGTATATTGAATTTCAAATTATCGTCTTTGATTTTGTCGTAACGTTTTACCTACACACACATATTTACATGCAATTCTCGCCTATTTCGCTTCCACAAGTGCGCGGGCAGTAACAAATGCCTGGGTTGTGAGGCAGGCGATTTTCGCTGCTCCGACGGTACCGGCTGCTGCCCCAACGGTTCGCAATGCGAAACCGATCCAACCGGTCTTAAAACATGCAGCGTTCCATGTTCATCTGTCGACACAATGTGCACCCTAACCACTTGCTGCAAACCCGGATACCAATGTAATGCGGCCGAAAGCCTTTGCACAAAGGACATCACCAATACCCCTCCCATAACGACTAAGCTCACAGTGCCAACATTAAAAATAACTTCGACGTCCGCCAGCACCATCTCTTCCTCATCTTCCTTTTTTATTACCGCCTTATCCTCAACGTTCAATGCGGTCCCATCTTCAACGTCCACTGTGTCTACCACACCTTCGGCGCCCACCCCGGCCAACAACGTTACCACATCTTCGGGGACCTCCGCAGTCAATACCTCAACTCTGTCCGCCACGTCCACTTCCGCCGCTAGCCCCAGATTTACCTCTTCGCCCATCGTCCTTCTTGCGACCGTGTTCCTGATAATCATGATAATCTTGTAAAGGTCCCGACACCTGCTATTGTCATCTCGTATTTGTTCCGTCTTCCAATATCTATTAAACACGCAAATAAATTTTATTTTGATAGTCAACATCCTCTTCAGGCCCTGCGCGGCAATCATTAATATTATTTTTTGATGTACAGCGTATGATCGGGTATTGATGAAGTAAAAGATAAGAGATCGAGTAGAGTCGGTTACACTGTGCTGTGCCACTGCTACCCCGGAGTGCAAATATCGGCACCAATGTTTAACAATAAGCTCGATCGCATACTCGGAGATCCAATATCTCTACGCTCTTCGACGGTAATGCGGCGATTCGCATTAGAGTGATGTATCTTTATGACGTGATAATGAAAGCAAACGGCAACTATCATGCAATATTTGATGCCGTTAGCAGCATGGTGCATTTATTGGCATAACGGTTTATTTCGAAGCTGATAATCGATTTGATCGAAAGCAAGGTCTTTTATCAGTTCATACTGAATGGTGGTCGTAAACGAAACTAATATTCGGTTTCGGCGTAATAATTCGTTTTTATACACATATACATTCATCAAGATTTCGATAGGCGAAACGACGGCATGAGCTCGTCAGTATCTATAAGTCTCATAATATTCGGGGTCGCACTTACTCTAGATATCTTTATATTGTTCTGATTAGTCAGAGCACGATCGTTATGCTTACAGCGAACAACATGCATATTCACAGTACTTACGTGTCGCAGATGGTGAGAAGCTCCTCCTAGAATACAAATTCACAGGCAGTCCTCTTTTCAATTCGTTCGAAGCTTTGAAAGGGTTTCACCCTCGACGGGATTGTCATTGTGCTTTTGAGATGCGCTAAGATACTTGGGTCTTGGTGAGAGATGCCGTCGGTGAAGAAGGGGGCAAGGCAGAACGAAGATCCTGGATCCTATCCATTTCCAGAATGTTATATGCGTGCTTCTCTTTCAATAAGATCACACGATCCTGTCCCGCAGTACGCCGTTCATTTCAATAACGTAGTGCCGTTCTTTTCCATAAGGACTTTTGGTGTCCGAAGGCCGAGCAGTCGGAATTAACTGTTAATTCACCTCCAATGGTCTCAATGGGTATTATAGCACTTTGGCGACATCAATCTGTCCCGTACTCGATACTGAATGGATTATAAAATCGCACCAAGTTCCGAGCTGTGTCTTTGAGGAGCAGGAGAAATGATGCATCAAGCATTTTGTCATGCAGCAACGTCAGCTAGGACAGCAGTGACATCACTGTTGATTTACTTAACGCGTCTGCCAAAAACACACTTTGCGAAACCCGCTGCCTCCTCGCACATTTTTTATTCAGCAACATAAGTATTTTGATAAGCGCGCTCCATATGCATACTCAATGAGCGTCGATTTGTAAATGTCTTCCAACTAGCTGCTGACACAGTAACACCTACATGGCGACACTGAGTCTAGACTTCATCGCTGGGTTACCAGATCTAGACGTGATGATGCCAACTCAAGATGGTGCTGATGACGTTTAGTATGATGATGGAACATCATGTGCACATGTTTGTGACTTACCGCCACAGCACTTCAACCGCCACCCGCGTCAGAGGATCGATGGAGGAAATTTTGAAGTAGCGGAGTGAGTTCTGTAACTTTTATGTTGAACTCGAGCAATTGTCGGCTTTGCAATCCATCGACTGATGGCCAATGCGTCAATACTCATCATACAATTGAACCATATGCCGACTCCCTTGATTCCCAGATTCTCGGTGCCCGCCGTGGCCAATGCATTTCTGGAGTTGTACTCGGATAAGAGTAGGTATCGTTTTTGGTATGCAGCCACAGGTAAACTTCATGTTTGGTTTCTCAAAAATAGGAAATTCGTCAAATCACACAACCCGTCCGTTCACCAAGGTTGGGTTCGAGTAACGCCTCATGTTCCGGGAAACTGAGCGACTCGAACCTCTGAAGTCCAACGTTCCCAAACCTATCTCATTCCAACCCCCTCCATACTTCGCCCTCTATAATCACCGTGAACTCAGACCTTGGCGACTTCCTCGCCAAGATCGTCACCACTCTCATCCAATCGCGCCAACACCGTGATCCACTCCGTGCTCAAGGTGGTAATGGCGACGAGTACGGTACCCGTCCAGGGGCCTCATCGCAGTCAGTCAAGCTGCATACCAGCCTGCCACGCTATCCTCAAGGTGTTCCAGCTGGACAGGCTCGCCGAGTCGTTGGCAAAGGCTTCGGATGAGAGGAAGAGGTAATGTTTCTCAGAGAGGGGGG
>RBNI01005223.1:0-12871 GCA_003990745.1 Jimgerdemannia flammicorona | reverse complement strand
CCACCCTCCCACCACTCTGCTCACAGATCCTCACCACCAAACCACGACGTCGGCCCCCCTGAGGACCCCAACCCACCCACCATCCAGTCAACAGATCCCCCAATAGCCCTTCCCATCTTAACACCTTCTCTCCCAGCCCCAGCTGCTGGCCCTCCTCAAATACAAAAAGCCAATGACCTGCCAGTCCTATCCATATTGCTAATACCCACCCTATAGTGAGCCAACTATTACCCACTCCACCTATGAGCTGAGATCTCAAGTCCTCCCAATGACCTCCCTCCCCCACCAGCCTACACCCCACACCTAGTCGATCCCCTATCTTAGCCCAAAAGTCCCCTAGAATCTCGCACTCTCCTAGCCAATGTTCTGGCGTCTGTACATGACCTCCAGCTCTCCCAACATCATAACACTCCTCACAGTCAAATTGTCCACCATCCACCAAATGCCCCATACAGAAATTCAGCATGACATTCCTCCACAACATTCTCCACCATACCAGCCAGAACTTGGGGGGAAGCCACCTCCGTACCTCTGCACTCCAAGACCAGATACCGGCCCAGTCCCACTCTTTGCCAATCCCTGCCACCTGTCAGCCACTTGGCCAAAGATCCTGGCCAAGTCCCTGCTGACACTCTACTCCCTCCCCAATGTCGAATATAGCAAGAGGAGTACCCCCCAGGAGTAATCTATTCTAGCGCCACATATTAGGCCCCCATACTGCCTCCCCCTCATTGTCTTGCCAGCGTAGGCTAATTCGGTGTGCTCCCTCAGCCATGCCCCACCAAAAGCCCTTGAACCACAGTCACCGAATACCATTCAGCCCCACCAAAGAGAGCAGGTCTCCAGAGGACCCCCGAGGGGATGTTCGCATCTCCTATACCTTCTGCAGCAGAGGGACCCAACCTCCACCCTGCAATTCCACAGCTCTCCTCAACCACCAGGCTTGCAAGCAGTACAGTCTCTTTGGAAAGTCCACCAGTCCAAGACCCCCCCTGACTACCAGTCTCGCAAGAGTATCCCAACTGACCTGGGACCTCCTCCCTGCCCAGATCCAATCCCTAGCCACCTTCATCAGCTTCTTCACTACCCGCGCTGGGAAATTGAGGTGATATGCTACATACCACAGCTTGGGGAACCAATATACATTCAGAATTGACACCCACCCTGCTAGAGAGATATGGTGACCTCCCCACCCTCGAAGAGCCTCCCCCCAAATGTTCACCCTGCTCTCCCACCACACTCATGGCAAGACAGACCCATATACAGAGAGGAAGATGCCCAGATATCTCACCACCTCTCCAGTAGGGACAATTGTTCCAATGACGTCCCCACCCACTAGTCCATTCCCTAGCACCATTGTCTCACACTTGTGCCAGTTGAGCTTTGCCCTCGAGTGAGCCTCATACCATTCCACAGTCTCCTGAAGTACCCCTACATCTGCCACAGACCCAAGTCCAACCACTATATCATCAGCAAAGGCCCCCACCTTCCACCCTATATCATATATAGAGAGCCCCACTACCTTCCGGCAAATCCTATCCATCAATGGCTCCAGCAAAAGGGCATACAGAATAGGAGACAGAGGGTCCCCCTGAGGAACCCCTCTTCCCAAGGAAAACGCCCTCCCATGGTGACCATTACATGTCAGAGCTGCCCTACTACTCTCCAATAGACTCAACATAGAGGCCCTAAACCTTGGGGGAACCCCAATTCAGTCCAATACCTTGCCCAGCCACACCCACTGTACTCGGTCATAGGCCTTCTCCTGGTCCAAAAAGACCAACCTTCCATCCAGGCCATAGGCCTGGGCCCCTTCAATGACACCATGAACCCACGCAGTCCCATCTCTAATAAGTCTGCCCCCAACAAAGCCCTGCTGCTCCTCTCCCAGCACCTGTTGGGCAACTTTCTGCAGCCTAGCGACAATCACCTTAGTCACCATCTTCCTGTCCATGTCCAAAAGCATGATCAGCCTCCAGTTCTTCCAGTCTTCCCTCCTCCCCTTATCTTTGTACAATAGGGCCACCAGCCCAAGATCCTGCTCTCCAACCCACTCACCGCTCTGAAGGACATGGTCACAGAGAGCAGCCATCTCACCCAAAACTCCAGGGACATTTACCATCTTCTTCCAGAAGTCTCATGGCAATCCATCCTCCCCTGGTGCTGTCCCAAGTTTAGTCACTGCCAGGATACTCTGGATCTCTTCTCCCCACACCGGTAGGATCAAGTCACCCAGTCCAGCCATATGGGGCGGTCTCCACTCTTCTAGCATGTCAGCAATCTCCACCTCATCAGCACCCCCTTCTTCCTTACTCTACAAGCCCTTCCATCTCTCCTTCAACACCCCTAAGATTTGTTGCATACTGTGTACCACATCCCCATCAGCATCCAGGACCCCATCCCACTGATATCGCACTCTCCTAGCTTTGAGGAGCCTTGATCAGTACCTAGAGGGCTGCTCACTCTCCTCAAGCCCCTACCACCATAGCCTAGCAGCCATGCCCTGCATATGAGTCTCCTCCTCTTCCCTCAATACCTGTTGTAACTCCACTATCTCCAGTTTCACCCTCTCGATCCTCCAATCCTCCACCCCTCCAATATTGAGCAAATCTGCTCAATCTATTTGGAGTCTCCTCAGCCTACTAGTAGCACACCTCGTGCACCTCCTTCTCTGCCTCCCAGCCTCTCTACCAGCCCCTCCCCAATAAACCCTTGCATCCTCTTTCAATCACATCCAGCAGACAGCCACTGGCAAACCCTCGCACCCCCAGTTAAAAACCTTTGCCTGAATGTCCTCCTTCCACAATTCCCACAACCCCTTCTCAGCCAGCAGGGAGGAGTTAAGGCACCAATGTCTGGGTCCATCTCCACTCCCCCCAAACTGCCCCTGCCCCAATAGTCCCCAGTGATCAGACCATGGGCACCACTCCACTTTTAGTGCCTTCCAAACATCCGCCCCCCAGTACTCTGCCATCAGAATCCAGTCAATCCTTGTACCCAAGCCATTTACCCAATGTATGTAGACCCTGGCATCACCCCACCTTGTTCTGCCCATATCCCCCAAGGAGCTCAATGTCTCCACCTCCTCCCATGCGTCCAGACCTCCACTTCTACCTCCAGCACTCCTCCCTCCATCAGTCCTATCTAGACGCTGATCCCAAACCATATTAAAGTCCCCACCAAGCACATCGACCCCTTCCTCCAAGAGAATACCCTCCTCCAGCAGCCCCCCAATCTATACAATCCTCTCACCCCTAGCAGCAGGGCAGTAACCAGAGTCCACCTTCACCGATTCCCACCCTGGCTGATGCCAATCTCCCCAGACCAATCAATCACCCCAGCTCCTGATTCCCCCCAAGTCACCTCTACCCTTCCTCACCAAAATCGCTACCTTTTCAAACCAAGCAGTAGCCCCACCCCATTCCCTAGTCCACTCTACCCAATCATCCTCATCCTCACATCGAACATCCTGTAGTAAAAAGAGATCAGCCTCCAATCCCTTGAGCCAAGTAAAAATGTTCTTACACCACCCAGAGCCCCTTAACCCATTCACATTCAAGGAGAAAATGTTGGTTGTACTATTCATAAGGAATAATGTTATATCGTAACCCCATCCCCTACAAGTCTGCATTCCGCTCCTCCTGCACCATGTCCAAGTCATGTTCAGCCGCCAGTTCCCTCTCCCCTGTTTCCTGTGCTGCCAAAGCTCCCAGAAGTTCTACCATTGCCCCATCTTTGCGCTCCTCAAATTCCTCGCGATACTCCAGACAGGCCTCCTGCCAGAGCTGCAAACCATGATGCTCTGCCCAGCAGTAGACCGCCCATTCACCAGCAACCACCCCCAGCTCTGCCTTCCTCACCTCATCAACCTCATACCCCTCCTCCTCCATGAAGATACCCAGAATCTCCACCTTCAGTGCCTCCACCATTCCATCACCATGTAGAATCCTCACCCAATGCTCTTCTGGCATCGCCCACAGGTCCACTTCTCCCAAGACATCTGCTGCGAGGTTATCCATCACCTTACGCATCCACAACAGGTTCCTCACCTCCTTCTCTCCTGGAGTCCCTGGCCGCCCTGCATCCAGCATCGTAGTATCAGCTCCTACACTGGCAGCCTCATCCCACTCCTCCTCAGGGACATCCACCAGCTCATCCTCACCAACTGCCACCACCTGACCCCCTTGCCCCATATCAGGGACCCCAAAGCGCACCTGCTGGGCCCCCTGCATCCGTGTATCCTCCGCCGACCCTCTCTTTCCAATGGGGCCCCTCCTGATAAGTGGGGGAGGGGTGGCATCCAACTCTGGCTCCCACACTTCAAAGGTACTGTCAGCAAACGGGTTCTTGTCCAGCATCCCTCCAGTCCCTACCTCCTTCACCCCCACCTCCTCTCCTCCATTACCAGCCCAAACACTGGCCTTAGCACCCTCAGGCTCCTCAGCTCCAACCGACTTCTTCATCACCTCTCCAGTCATGCCTGCCAACAGCTCCCTCTGCCTCTTGCATCCCTAGGCCCACTCCCACTGCTTCTTATCCATATGGATATGCTTCCCGCCCACAACCTCTAGATGCATTGACTCCTCATACAGTTTCCAGGCCACCGCCCTCCTCTCCACAGCACCACTCAGCTCCTCCAGTGCCTCCAATAAGTCCTCCTCCTCCTCTTCATTCCCTTTTACCCTCGATACCTTACAGACAATAGCCCCCCACATCAGCACCAAGGGCCAGTCACTTGTCTTCCCCGTGGCCTCCTTTCCCACCAGCCGAATCCTGACATCAATGTCGCCTGTCCTGATCGTTGTCCCCTCCCACACCTGAAATCTGATGTCCACTACATCTCCATACTCAATCATCACCTCCTCCACCCTCTTTCTAGTTTCCTCCTTAGTCACTGTGGGCACCCCCTTCACCAGAAGCTGCACCACCCTGGGGTCCCATCACAAGCACTGCACCATGGGGACCACCATCTCCCCAACCACAACTCTATTCTTCAGTGCCTCATCCAGTAGACCAGCCTCTTCAAAGCCCACCTTGACCCCCTCCAGCCCCTTCAAGAACTTCACTGAAGCCGCTCCAGCCACCTGCTTCGAGACAAGCCCCAGAACCATCCTTGCCATCACCGCCAAGCCCCAGAAGCACAAGGTCACCGCAAACTCTGAAATCGACTTCTTGAGTAATGAGGCCACCGCCAACCCTGTTACACCATCTGCCAGGTCCCCCTTCCACATCGGGAACCCCTGCCCCCCCTGGCCATCAGCTGTCACATCTCTTTTTTTTTCCTGATTCGCCATCACGCCACCATCAGCAGTCCTGCCACTACCCCCAGCAGCCCCTCCACTTCCCCCACCTCCCACCAGTGAAGACCCAGCTCCCCCAGTATCCCCAGCCTTCTGCTTCTCCTTCCCTCCTGCCTGTTCACTGCGGGCTCCCATCGGCCAGCCCCCAGCCCTCAGTGTGTCTGCAAAGCTCTGCCCCTGCCACCCTCCAGCTCCCCCACCAGTGCCTCCTCTACTACCCAAGCTGCCCAGTCCACTTGTACTACCGAAAGACCCCATCCCCAAGCCATGCCCCCTCCCAACATGCTGCCAGTCAAAAGCCCCAGGTCCACCTGACCTAGTATGCACGTCGGCTTGCTTGCTGCTTGACATCATCTTAGTATCTTTCTCTAATAAATGGCTTGAAAGTGTGTTATAAAAGTGTGTGTAATGTGAATTGTAGTGGAGAGAGATGTTGATGAAGTTCTCAACAGCTCCACTGTCTATAAGAATATCTAGTTCTTGTCCCTTGACTAGACCTTTGGAAATGAGCATTGAATTGGCTCGGTTCTTAGCTATGCTTGTAACTTTATCAGTACTGCTAAAGTCTTTCTGATCTCGCTTGGTTGAAGACAGCTTAGTACTTCTTTGATAACTGGTAGGGTGGCTTGCTCTAGAATGAGCTGTACAATTCTGTCTCCTTCATTGATAGTATATGGTTGGTTCTTGTGATTGACTAGCAGGACTTGCATTTCATCTCAGAAGTCAGGGTCAATGACTCCAGCACTAACATCCAATGAGAGCTTGAAACTGAGGCCAGATCTTGGTGCAATCCTTACATAATGTTCCTTGGAGATTTTGACTAAAAGGCCAGTTGGAATGAGCCTTCTTTCATGTGCTATAATAGTGACTTATTGTACTGCTTGAAGGTCTAAACCAATGGCTCCTTCTGACTATACTTGAGGGATCTGGGCCTTGGGGTTGACTTGTATGAAATTGAGTACAACTTCTTGTTCAACTGATTGACCTTGAGTGTCTTTGGACAGGACCAGGATCCTCTTTGGTTCAGCAGTTTTCTTGGGACATTTGGTTGCAATGTGACCAGGCTGATGGCAAAAGAAGCAAACTCCAGCCTTCTTGAGGTACTCCTTTTCCTCAGGTGTAAGCTTGCCTTTCTTGCTCTTATCAATGGTATCTAGGTCTATGGGGGCAGGTCCAACAGTTCTGACTTTGAGTTCCTCCCTTTTGTGGTTGCTATTATTGTTGAAAGGCAGTCTCTTCTGTTCAAAGTGGTGACTATAGATGATGACATTAAACCTATTAGCAATTTTCATTACTATATCTAGGTCCTTGGGTTCTTTTAGTTTGACATGAACTTGGGTTTGACCTTTCAGGCCTTGGATATACTTGTTGACCTTCTCATCTTCAGTGATATATGGTAATTCTAGCAGAATTGACAGGAATTGTACATTGTATGCTTGCATAGACTTGAGTTGTTTGACATTTACCAGATGGTCTTGCGTGGCCTTAGTGCTGTTGACTGGTTTGAATTGGCCTTAAATAGCATTAGAGAATTCACCCCAGGTCTTGATTCGGCCAGAGAATCTGGTATTTTGAACATAATTTCATTACCAGATTGCAGCATTCCCTCAGAGGAGTGTAGTAGCAAATTGGACTAGTATTGCTTCTTCCAAATTGGTCAGTTCTCCATATTGCTCCAATTGGAAAAGCCAGGCATTGGTAGACAGTCCTCCTCTTTGACCATTAAAAGTATTGGGCTTCTGAGGCTTGATAGTGACTGCTGTTGAATATATTGATATCAGTGGAGGTGCGGAGGTATGAGTGGAGGCCTTGCTTTCCTTTCTTTCTATATATTCTTGAAGTTGAGCAATCTGAGCTAATGTGGTCTGCAAAAGACTCTCAATGGCTCTGTTTGACTGAGTAGAGTTTTGCTGTTCCTCTTCTTCTTGCTGATTGTATGAGGCATTGCCTGGACCATAGGTACTGTATGAAGGATTCCACCTGTTGTCCTCTATAGTGTTGTGACTGATATCTTGAGAGATGTCTTAATAAGGCTAGGTATAACTTAACCGCTGCTACCAAGTGTAACAGTTCTAGTTTCTAAATAAGGAAGTGACTAGTTCTGGTGGTTCTAAGTTGCTCGAAGAGATACTTAAGGATTCAAGTATTTTCAAAGGATTTCTGGGAGAAAATATTCTGAGGCTTTATTCATAAGAACAAAGGAGATATTTATACAAGATCTGAAAGAAGGATCCAGAAGGATCTGAGAAATCAAAAGAAAATGCCAAGAGGAAAGTTCTTGGCAAAGATGACAAATGATGACAAATAAAGTTCTACAAGTTTCTAGGATATTCTGTGACTAGCTAAATAAGTACTAGTTAATACTCAATGCCAAGAAGGGAATATCTAAGTATTCAGAAAGTACTGGAAGATTGTAGAATATTGAAGAAGGATAAAGAAAAGAAATAAACTACACTAAAATATTACAGAACTACTGTATATTTTATATTTCTATCTATATTTTAAAATTTTTATATTTATATCAAATAAACTATAAATATATTCTATATAATTATAAGTTTTATTTATTTATTTATTTTTTTAAAAAAATAAATAAAAAATAACTACAATACTTATAAGTAACTTCATTTTTTCTAGTTTTGATACAGTATTGCCAAACTTCAGAATGAGATATATAGTATAGAATATTATTTAAAGAAGAAGTTTGACTTGAAGTATTATTAGTATTGGAAAATACTAATAACTAATCTATTGATATTGATGTTAATATAGGTATATATACATATATATATGTGTACATATTCATATTTATATTTGTAAATATACTCATGAATATTTTTCTCTCATATTCCTCTGTTTACATATATATATAAGTAAATTATGTGATAAGTTTTATTTATTTATAGGATTCAAATCAAATGATTCAAATCCAGCTGAGATTTAAATTTGATGATTTGAATCTGATAATTCAAATTCAGTAATTCAAATCTAATAATTCAAATCTGATGATTTGAATTTGGTAATTCAAATTCAGTAATTCAAATTTAGTGATTTAAATTCAGTAATATGAATTACCAGTTTGGAGGTTTGGATCAGAGCAGTCACAATTTGAACTGATTCAAATTAAGAATAGTCATAATTTGAATTGATTTGAACTGACTTATTTATAGTACTATTTTTTATAGCTAAATTCTCTTTTATTTAATTTATATTTACTAAGATCTACTAAGTTTACTAAGATTTATTTACCAAGTTATTGAAATTTACTATTAAGTTCTCTTTATTAAGTTTTTCATTATTAAGTTTCTTTTTATTAATTTTTTTTTATTAAGTTAAGTTCTTTTTACTAAGTTCTTCTTTATAAATCTTTATAAAGATTACTTTTATTGAAATTATCTACTACTCTATTGATCAACTGAGTGATCAAATCTAAAATAAAGAAACCTCACTCTTTATCTATTAAATTAAATAATTTAAACTTAATTAAACTATCTACTTTATCTATTATACTTAAGAATACTATTAAAAAAAAAAAAAATCAATCAATTAAATCTGCTTATAAGATCTATCTTTACTGAGTTCTTTTTTTGCTATAATCTCTATATGATAATCATTTTTATTATGTAATTTAGTACAGAGCTTGGCATACTAAAAGTGTAAATTTATATTGATTTTAGATCTATATTTATTGAGAGATCGAAGTTTTTGAATCAAGTTTTCTATAGTGACTGTTTTTTCTCAGAGTTTTATTTTCTCTAATATATATAAAAGTAACCAACTTTAAAATATAAACTCTATGTTTTATTATTTAAATAAAAAAAATGAAATCATAATTTTGTAGAAAAAGAACTAGAGAACAAAGTTATCGGTTGTTCTAAAATAGATAGCTTTCAGAAATTACATGACACAAGGTGGCTTGCTCCGTCACTCACATTCTATGGCCTTTTTTTCAGGCTCGATAGGTTGCACTGCAATGCTTTACCGAGGGATTCCTTAGCAAACGCGTCGTCCTAGATCCGACTCTTTCAGGTGCTCGACCGCACTTATTTGTTGGCGGCAAATCCCGGGAACTTCACAGTCTTGAACGATCTTTTGATTTTGCTCCCTTTAATGCTCTATCCATCAAACTACTGTACATATTCGCCAGACTTCTATCTAGCTTTTTAAAAAAGAAAACGTATGACCAACTTGATGTCGGAAACCAAAATCCTTCCACCCTCCCCTACTATCTTCTCAACGCCCCATCCAATGCATCCCGCTCCCTATACCATCGCACGATCTCTTCGTAGACCGTCCACGACACTGCTGAGTTGAGTGACTTGCGCAATAGCCTCACCGTGATCCCGTCGAAGAACCCAATGAAACCCTCCTCCTACACACGGTTCAAGAATGAGCGATGAGAAGACGTAAACGTGGGGAATCAAGATAACTGAACGTCGTTATTTTCTTACCGAAAGAACCTTGGCGGCGGACTGCCACGTGTTCCTGTAAATCTGCGGCTTAAGCTGCATGCGCGTCTTGAGCATGTCGAAAGGCTGCGTGACGCATGTCGCCGTCACACCGGCCATGACACCTAAGGGACATTGGTGGGGGGTAAGCTCCCGTGAGACGCCCTAGGCATAATGATTTCACGATGGCACGTACCGGACGTGAGATTCACTGCCGCGTTTGCGACTGTCTTGTCGTGGGATGTGGCCCACGCTGCGTGAAGAAAAATAGGATGACGGTAGATCAAAGCCAAAACGCGATGCCTTCCACAAGCAGCAAATGTGTGAAATGAAACCAAAATTCCTGTTCTCCATGCATACCATGCAACTTCGTCTTCGACTGCTCGTAGAATAACACGTAGATCCCAGCGAAGGGGGCGTCCCGTATGGCCGTCGCGCCGAACCCTGCGAAGAGTCCTATCAATTCAAAAGAGATTGGCTTGTGTTATGCTGGGCGCTCTATAATAAGCGGGCAAAGAGGGAAGGGGAGAATGTGATACCTCGTACGCCATCGTTCCGTAGGATGGAGGAGAAGGCATCGTATAGGCTTTTGTAGTTGTAGAAGTTGCTCTGCAGATTCCGAGTAAAGGGCGCGATGAGCGCTCAAAGTATGTGAGTAGCTCGATTTTATCACAACCTTTATATTCTACCAGTATATCCACGTGCCGCCTTCCATCACCTCCCACCATATATAATCCCCACCTAGCTCACCTCATACCGCACCTTCACGACCGTGATGGGCATCATGACGAACCCGACCGCCGCCCTCGCCGCTGCCCCCGCGACGAGATTAACACGGTTCTTATCTCCGCCCAGGAGGCGAGTCCGGTCAAGGATGGCGCGAATCTCGGAGAGGGCGAGGAAGTAAGCGGCGGAGCCGGGAACGTTGCTGGGTTGGGGTTTAATAGATGTCACTACGGTGGGAAGGGGGTGAAGGGAGAAGAAAAAGGGGATTGGTTGGTTACCGGATAACAGTGGGAACGGTGCCGCGCCAGAGGCCCTGCACACCATTCCGGTTGACAATGTCCTTGATGGTGGAGTATATTGTACTGCAGGTGAAGTATCAGACAATAAAGAGCGTTCAATGGATCCGCACTGCATGAATACATGATCAAATCACACTGCCCCCTGTGTGATACGCAGTCCAATCTACCTATTCATCGGCGCAATAGTGATCCCTTTCCCCTTAGCCTCCTTCAAAAATGCCAGATGCTGCTGCCTCTGCTGCTGTAACCTGGTCTTGATCAGATCGAGGGGCTGCAGGACGGTGCAGGCGAAGAGGCCCGACGCGGCGCCCGCACTGAGGTGGACGAAGGGCGGAGGTTTCGGACCAGTCACGGGTGTAGGGATGACTTTTGTGGTGGAGGTCATTTGTGAGTCAGGGCTCCCGGGTTACGGGGTTGTGTATATGTGGGGGCCGAAAGTTGTCCAAAAGTTGGACGGGAGAAGACGGACAAGTTGAGTCACGGATATTCACCGCATTTAATCTTTCCACGTGGAAGAGTTAAGCCACCACACGAAAATTATGTCATAAGCCAGCCACTAGTCCTTGCTCGTTTTATCTTCACCCCTTCCCTTCTTCCATTCCCCTTCCCCTTCCCTTCCCCTTCTCTCTTCCATTCCCCTTCCCCTTCCCCTTCCAAACCACCATGTCACTACGCCTACACTCAACAGCATGTCTGAAAGCAATCAACCGCTCCTTTAAGCCTCTCCCGCTACCAAAACACATCCACCTCTCCCGCCGACCCACACCCCTGCTCACCCCGACCGTCCTCCGCTACGCTCGCCCCACCTCCTCTCTCCTCCTCCTCCGTGCCACCCCCTCCTTTTCTCACTCCTCTACTCCATCTATCCCCATACTCAACGAGCACCCGCACTATCTGACCGCGCCCACCTCTGCGGATCTCGCCCCCACGCAAACACAACCGACGCTCCTCGCCCGACTCTTCGATTTCCTAAACCGTTACCTGATCGAGCCGATACTGACGGTCGAGAGGTTCTTGCACCTGATAGTGCTCTTCTTCCCAGTCATTATGTCAGCACCCGTTGTGCTGTTCGGGACCAGAGTCAAGGAGCGGGATAATGAGAGGTCTGGGACGTTGTGGTGGTACGGGTTGTTGGTGAGGCAGATGGAGAAGGCCGGGCCGACTTTCATTAAGGTAGCCAGTCACTGATATAGTAAATTTTCTCAATAAAATAAAGCTTTGATTCCAATTCCTTACCATCAAACTGATCTTCGCTTTTTCGCCTTCCCAATTCCAACCACAAGCTCGCGCAGTGGGCCGCTTCCCGCACGGACATTTTCCCCTCCCAACTTTGTACCTCTCTCTCCAAGCTCCACTCGCACGTCGATCCGCACCCCTTTGTCGCCACCCGCGCAGCCATTGAACGCGCCTTTGGCCTCCCCCTCGAAGCGGTGTTTTCCTCCTTTGACACGGTCCCAATGGGCATCGGCGCCATCGCACAAGTCTACAAAGCCCGCCTCCGCCCAAACGTTGCTCTGGAGCACCGAGAATCACTCACGCCAGACCACCTAATTCTCGACGACGATCCCTCAATCAATCTCAACACAACAGTGGCCGTCAAAGTCCTGCACCCATACGTCCGGGCGACAATCCTTCGCGACCTGAAGATTATGACCTTCTTCGCGCGGCTCTCATGGCTGATCCCGTCGATGATCTGGGTAAGCCTCCCCGAGGAGGTATCCAAGTTTGGAGAGATGATGCAGGACCAACTCGACCTGCGGGTGGAAGCCGAGAATCTGCGAAATTTTGGGTGGAACTTTAAAGAGAGAAGGACGGCCAAGTTCCCTCGGCCGCTGGTGGCGTTCACGACGAGGGAGATACTAGTAGAGGAGTATGAGCTGGGCGTACCGCTCAAGGTGTTTTTGGATGCTGCAGCAGAGGCTAAGTCGAATGGGAGAAATGGAGAAGCCCTCGATAGAAAGATTGCTGCCATCGGGTTGGATTCGTTCTTGGTAAGACGGGATGTGTGTTGGGTAGGAAGCGATCACGTATTATTGTGCTTGCAGAAATCGCCTTTTTCACCTTTTCTCAACCCTCTTCCATCACCACTCTAACCCCC
>RBNI01005222.1:0-12871 GCA_003990745.1 Jimgerdemannia flammicorona | reverse complement strand
AAAAAAAAAAAAAAAAAAAAAAAAAAAAAAAAGAAGAAAAAGAAAATTATTATTTAGAAAAAAATATACTAATAGTGAAGAATCTACTATAGAAGAGGAGAAAGAATCTGATGACAAAAATGACTCTAGACTTCATTATAAATCAATCTAGTAGATGATAGATGTGAAGATAATATATAGATATAAGATATTATCTCTATTATAATTAGAGCTATTATCAGATAAGCTAAAGTCTCACCTATCTCAAGAGATACAAATGTTCTGAACATTTCTTTAAGATTATTAAAATAAGAAATTTGTCTAGTATAGTATATCCTGAATGTAGAAAAAGAAAGAAGAAATACAACTACTCACTAAAGATACTTATAACTAAAGCTATAGAAGTATAAGTAATCTAGAGATAAGAAATAGTTGATAAAGAGATATCTGAACCAGAAGAACTCCCTGAGCTAATCTCTTAAGATAGCTCTTACTAGATATATACTACCAGAAGATAATAATCTCTAGAATACTTAAGAAGGATTCAGTATAGTTATCATTGTTTTAAGATAAGAAACAAACTAATAAAGAGCCTTTTAGTTAGAAAGATACCAGTATTAAATAGTATTTTACTCTCTCTGGAACTACTACTATTAGTACTACTTATTAGATTAGTAAGAAAGATGAAGAAATTCAGAACTAGCATCCTTAGTAATTATTATATAGTTAACTATATTTTTAAGAAATAACCACTATACTGATAAAATGATCTTATAGAAGAGATCACTATATCTATATAGAGATATAGCCTCTAGCTACTCTTCCTCCTATCTATAATAAGGAAGATTACTAATTCTCAAGATAATGAGAAGTTGATAATTAAAAATAGTACTTCTAAATAATAAGATACTATCTCTATAGAAAATACCTAAGTTGCTAAATCTACCAGTATAAGAAGATATATCTCAGTTAAGATATAATAGTATACATACTCAAGAGAGGAGATAACAGAACTAAGATCTGAAAAGATTGAGCTAAGAAATCTATAAAAAGAACTCTCAAGATCTATAATCTAAGAGATAATATCCTAGCTCTCATTAGATATGCAACTCACTAAGGATAGATAAAGAATACTATCAACTTTATAAAAGCCCTAGACTCTTCTGGAAAATAAGAAATTAACTATCTTTAAGATCTCTCTACTGGAGTCAGATAGCTATATCTTAATATTAGAGTATAAAAACTTATAACTACAGAAGCCTCAGCTCAAGGACAGCCTACTCTCAGTAAGGATATTATATAGTATATCTTGCTATACTCTGAAACCAGACCCTCAACAAAAGCTTACAAGAAAGATATAGGCTATGATCTTTATAGTCTTTAAGATAATACTATTAGCTCTAGAAATATAGTACTTCTTAATATATAACTTACTATATAGCTACTCTAAGAAACTTATATTCAACTGATCTCAAGATCTAGACTTATAAAATAAGAAGTCACTATAGAAGGAGGAATAATAGACTCTAGATATATAAGTAAAATTAAGGTTATCTTAAAGAACAGTAGTACTAAATAGATTCCAATCTATAGAGAAGAGAAAATTTCTCAAGTAGTCTTTATAAAGGTTGAAATATCTCAACTTCAGAAAGTTTCTGAACTAACTTAAGATACAAGATAGATAGAAGAATTTAGAAGCTCAGATAAGAAGAAAGTATATCTTCTCTAAGTTAATTACTTTTAAAAAAAATACCTCAATAAGTATATATAGTACTAATTAGTCAAACTCTTCAAGAACCTCATCTTAAAACTAAGAGAGCAGACTATTTTCAAAATCTTTATACTACCAGACTCCAGAAGCCTCTTCTTTGAGTCAAATAAAGATTTTAAAAATTTTAATATAGAAGAATATATATTTTCTGATAAGATAAATACTGTCTATTTTTAAACAATTAATTAAAGCTGAGACAATCTTATTCTGTCAAAAGAAACTATTATAGACTATCTGGTACTCTATCTCAATTAGATATACAGAGAAGTCTATAAATTAAATCTTTTAAAAAATGACAAAAAGTCTTAGAAGAAAGAAAAGACCTCTCTGCAACTTAAGATTGAGACCACTATCTGACTTATATAGAATTTATATATAACAATACTGTTCAATCATCTATTGATCTTTTCCTCTTTCAGCTACTCTATAGTTAAGATCCTGAGATCTCTATAAGTCTAGTTTATTTTAAGATAAATAGTCAAATACAAGTTCCTATCATTAAAAATCTTATTGACAAAATAGATAAACTACTTAAGATCACTATTGTGAACCTTCAGAAGGCCCAATAATACTAAGTTAAGTATATTGACAAGAAGTACTATAATATTATATATATATTATTAGAGATTAAGTTCTACTATCTACTGAGAATCTTAAGATATAATCTCAAGTCAACTACTCTTCAAATAAATTTCAACCTAAGTATATTAGACTCTTTGAGATCACTAAATAAGTCTCTGTATCCTTCTATTATCTCAAGCTACCTGAAATCATGAGAATATACTCAGTCTTTTATATATTATATCTTAAGATGTAAAACTAGTTACCACTCTATCTTAGTTGAATTTCTAAGCCATCTGTCTCTGTAATTATTAAAGACTATATTGAGTATAAAGTTGAGAAAATTCTTAACAAACAAATCTACTACTGCTGTTCTGAATATCTGGTCAAGTGAATAGGCTATTCTGAATATATTACTATCTGAGAACTACTGATTAACCTCAAGAACTCCCAAGACCTAGTCTAGGACTTTGAGATAAAATATATTACCTAATCTCTATAGTGACTTCTTTAAATTGTTAATAATCTATAGTAATAACTAGTATCTTATATATTAGAAGTTTACTTTGGGACCCTGGAATTAACAGAATATCTAGTAAATAAGAAGTCTACTAAAATAAAGCTACTAGCTGAATTTGAATCTCTCTCAGATAGCTAGTCTAGTAATAGGCCCTCTGTCTTATATAAGAATGGTCAGTTCTTACTAATATACTAATATAAGTTTGAGAAATTTTGATTAAGTATATTTAGTCTTATATAACTTAAGATCTCAATAAGGACATTAGTTCTTAAGGAGAGAGAGATATAATAATTTTATAATTATATTTTAACCTTAGTACTTTTTTATATCTTTTTATTAATCTTTTCTTATCTTTTCTTAAATATTCTATTTCAGTATCTTCCAAATACCCAGAAATCTTCTCTTAATATCAAGACATCACTAGAATATTTTTATCTTTTCTTAGTGCTAAATAGTACCAAGTATCTAGTTATAGGATCTTTTGGAATATTGTAGAATTCTATTAGTCATCTTTACTAAGAACCTATTTCTTGATCTTTCTCTTTTTTTCTGAGATCCTTCTAGATTCTTCTTTCAGATCTTATATATATAAATATCTTTGTTTTTTTACTTAAATAAAGCTCAGAATATTTTCTTCTAGAATTCCTTTGAGAATACTTGAATCTACAAGTATCTCTTTGAGATACTTTAGACTTATTAAAATTATCAGACTTAGCCACTTCCTCTTAAAGAAACAAAAACTGTTACATCTTGCTTACTGGATTCTGATTTTACAGGATTATATAATTACTATTATCTACAAAGTAGAAAAAGTCTATAATAATATTAATATACTTTTCTACTAACTCTTTTTTTTTTTTTTTTTTTTTTTTTTTTTATAGTCTCATGGACTCATCCTTTATTACACCCATCTATCCTTTATAATACAATACAATGAGCCCACCCCCTACCCAATCCCCCTAGGGGGGCCCCTCCCCCCTACCCCTTCTCAATGAAATACTACTCTATTGAATACAATTTCCACCCTCTCACCACTCTGGTCACATATCTTTGCCACCAAACCTCACCGCCGCCCTCCTGAGAGACCCCAACCTATCTACCATCCAGATAACAGATCCCCCAACAGCTCCTCCCACCATATAACCCTCTCCTGCAGGCTCATCTACCGTCCCTCCTCAAACACAAATAGCCAATAACCTACCAGACCCACCCAAACTGCTAGCACCCACCCAACAGTGATCCAACTATCACCCACCCCCTCCACACTTTTCTACTAACTCTAATAAACTAGAAAAAGAGTATACTCAGGAACTATACTCTAAAGAAAGTTTCCATGACTATTAAAGTATAAGAAAATCTCATGTGACAAGAATACCAGAAAGCTTATTAAGGACAGATAAATATAAAAGAGAAGTTATAAGCAATATATCAATACTGACTTAATCTCAGAATACAAGTTAGAGATATATTCAAAAAAATAATATCTATCAGAAGTACTAAGGAAGAAAGAACTATCAAGGATTACTATAACTAATTATACTATTAGTCTATATCTTTCAAAGATATGAAGTAGATATTATTGAACTTTTATTAGTTATACTAAGAAGAAACAAATATATCTTAGTATTTATAGAATATCTAATCAAATAATCTGAAGCTTTTTCAATAGAAATCACTAATATCTTAATTATTATTAGTCTTCTCTATAATCTCACACTCTGATATAGACTCTCAAAAGAACTTATCTCTGACTGAGATACAGAATTTATCAATAATATAATTATAAATTATATTTAAATTTATCCTCAAACCAATAGTATGATAGAATGAATAAATCATACCATTAAAAATAAATGTATCTAAGTTAATTCTACCAATTAGAATTTCTACTTATTTGAGATCTTATGGGAAATTTGGAACACTTGCTATCTCTACTAAATAAAATCTATTCAAGATAATTTTTATCAAAAAAACCAGAACTACTAATTATAAGGACCTCAGAGATATTCTCAAAAAGACAGAACAATTATATAATTAAGTCTGAGCTCAGATAATCAAGGCTCAAAAAAGATAAAAGAAGTACTATAATTAGAAATAGAAGAATCAAAACATCAAGATTGGTGATCAAGTTCTTGTTTAGAGAAACATAATTAAATTAACTTTACTATCAAATTAGAGTCCAAATAGAAAGGATCTTATCTTGTATACAATATTAGAGGAACTAGTATTTATATAAAGAGTATAGATAGTATCATATAGTGGTTGCTGAGTCCTTCAAATACACCAGATTCTCTTCAAGGTGTATCTTTTAGACTAACTCAAGTTTGTTATAAGCAAGTTCTTATTGAAGTGCCTTCCCAAGGTCTTATAGTCCTCAAACTTCTTATCTTTAACTATCTTATTATCTCTTAGATTGCTTGCAAGAGATTGTGTATAAGTGAACTGGAACTGAATTGACTGACTTTTTTTCAGAGGAAATAAGAGGGGTATTTATACAAAATATAATTCAATGGTTGCTAAGATATAAAGCTAAATATAAATCCCAATAACTAAAATAAAATGCCAGGACAGGAAAAACTACTAGGTTCCAGAGTCAGCACTGATGGTTGTACAGGTTCAAGATACTGGTATAATTCAGTGTCACATCAGAATACTAGTACTGGTATTATTCGGTATTATATTAAAATACTAGTACTAGTATTATTCAGTATAACTAAGAAACTTAGAGCAGAATGTTCAGGATCATGGGAGCTTCATCCTCATCATCAGAGGTCAGGATATCTTCAAAGGAGATAAGGTCCACAAACATTTCATCAAGGTTGCGTAGATTGTGCATTTCGCATATGTTGATATTATGTAGGATGACATCATTGCTGATGATATCATCACATTCGGTAGCAGTAGCAGTGGGAACAAGGAGATCTGGAGCTCTCCAGTCTATGAGGTTCTCTTCCACAAAATAGGGGACAAATGTGGGGTCTTGGGGAGGTCTAACCTAGATGCTTGGGTCTTGGAATACTGAGATCAATCCTTGCAGGAATTGGTCTGGGTTGTCCTGGAGAATGGGGTACCAAAAGTCTTCTACTTCATCACTATTGAGGGTGATAGTGGACTGGGCCTCTATAGCCACCCTGGCTTCTAGTACATTGATATGGTGGGATAACAGGTCTCTGAAATCTGAGACTCTAACATACTCTAAGTTGGAGATCAACCATGGTACATGCCTGAAGATCTGATAGATCTTCTTAGCTGTCTTCATTTTACATATATCTATGGGAGTGGCATCTTATAGCTCTTGAGTGCTGATCTATGGGAACTTCCGGCAGAGAAGGTTTTCTATTTTGTACTCCTGCCACATTTGGAGGCATTCAGTAGCAATAGTGATCCTTGTTTCTATTTCACAGCAGTAGAGGATATAGTGATAGGGGTCACCAGTACCTAGGTTGACACTAGGAGTCCTTCTTGAGCAGGTCCTCATGACTCTTCTGATGTCTTGGAACATCCTTTCTTCAACTGAGGTACCTTGGTGGTTCCTTGACCTTGAGGTTTGGTGAGCAGCAGGTATTTTATTTGTAGTAAGTCTTTGAGCTATTTTGGGATTGGTGGGTCTTATTAGTTGCTGCTACTGCAGTTTCTTGATCCTTCTTTTATATTTCTCAAGATACCATACTGTGGTCACAATGACTTATAGTTGATCATCATTACTCATCTCATATGCTGTATAATCTTCTTGTGCTCTGATCTGGTGGCTTGTAAGGAAAGGCTGTCTCCTGTGCTGATGTCATCATTCTGGGGTCACCATTATATCTTCTTCCTAAATAAGGATCTTCACAAGCATCCTTATTCATTGGTCCAGTCCTGAAAAAATTTGTTGATCCCATAACCTCTGGCAAGGGGTCAAAAAGTGGTGTTTATGGGCTGGTATCTTCTCTTTGTATTTTGGTATAATAGTGAAGGGTTGCTCTCTTCATATAGAGTAAGGGTCTGATTCTGATCTTAACCAATCAGTTGATGGTTTGAACTCCTCTAGCTTTGAAAGTCTCATGGATGAGTAGTTGCTAGTGCCATATTTCTTAGAGAATGGTCCAGACAGATAGCTTGCTGGTCACAGGACATGCTGTTATAATTTGCAGACTAGAATCTCACAGGCAGTCATCATGTTTTGCTTCTCTTGTATAGGTTCATGGTACTTCTTGAGTCTGTTGCTATGTACTGTAGTAGGCAGTATGGTCTCTGAGATTTTTCTAAGCCAGAAGGTAGTTCCCTTGATATCATCTTTCTCCTGCACACTTCACATTACACACATTTTACAACTCACTTTTGAATAGTTTATTGGAGAAAGATATTAAGAAGATGTCAAGCAGCAAGCAAGCCGATATGTGTACTAGGTCAGATAGACCTGGGGCCTTCGACTGGCAGCATATTGGGAGGGGGCATGGGCTGGGGATGGGGTCTTTCAGTGGCTCAAGTGGACTGGGCAGCTCAGGTAGTGGAGGAGGCACCAGTGGGAGGGCTGGAGGATGGCAGGGGCAGAGCTTTGCAGACACGCTGAGGACTGAGAGTTGGCTGATGGGAGCCTGCAGTGATCAGGCAGGAGGGAAGGGGAAGCAGAAGGCTGGAGATGCTGGGGGAGCTGGGCCTTCGCTGGTGGGAGGTGGGGGAAGTGGAGGGACTGCTGGGGGTAGTGGTGGGACTGCTGAGGGTGGTGTGATAGCGAATTAGGAAAAAAAAAGAGATGTGATGGCTGATGGTCAGGGGGGGCAGGGGTTCCCGATGCAGAAAGGGGACCTGGTGGAGGGTGTAACGGGACTAGCAGTGGCCCCATTGCTCAAGAAGTCAATTTTGGAGTTCGCGGCTACCTTGTACTTCCAGGGCTTGGTAGTGATGGCAAGAATAGTCCTGGAGCTTATTTCGAAGCAGGTGGCTGGGGCAGCCTCAGTGAAATTCTTGAAGGGCCTAGAAGGGGTTGAGGTGGGCTTTGAGGAGGCAGGCCTACTGGATGAGGCCCTGAAGACTGGAGTGGTGGTTGGAGAGGTGGCAGTCCCCATAGTGAGATACTTGAGATAGGACCCCAGGGTGGTATAGCTTCTGGTGAGGGGGGTGCCCATGGTGACTAAGGAGGAGACTAGAAGGAGAGTAGAGGAGGTGATGGTAGAGTATGGTGATGTAGTGGACATTGGCTTTCAGGTGTGAGAGGGGACAATGATCAGGACAGGTGATGTCGATGTCAGGATTCAGCTGGCAGGAAAGGAGGCCACTGGAAAGATGAGTGACTGGCCCTTGGTATTAATGTGGGAGGTCTTCATCTGTAAGGTGTTGAGGGTGAAAGGGAGTGAAGAGGAGGAGGAGGACTTGTTGGAGGTACTGGAGGAGTTGGGGGGCACTGTAGAGAGGAGGGTGAAAGCCTGGAAGCTCTATGAGGAGTTGATGCACCTAAAGATTGTAGAGGGAAAGCATATCCACACTGACAAGAGGCAGTGGGAGTGGGCCCAGGGGCACTTGAGGCAGAGAGAGCTCTTGGCAAGTATGACAGGAGGGGAGAAGAGGAAGGTAGATAGGGCTGGGGAGTCTGGAGGTGTCAAAGCCAGTATATGGGCTAGCGAAGGAGGAAAGGAGGTAGTGGTGATAGAAGAATGGGCTGCAAAGGTGCTGGGCAAGGATCCCTATGTGGATGGTACTTTCAAAGTTTGGGAGGAGGAGTCAGATAGCACCCCCCCCCCACTTGTCAGGAGGGGTCCAGTGGGGCAGAGAGGGGCAGCGGAGGATGTACCAATGCAGGGGGCTCAGCGAGTTACCTTTGGAATCCCAGATGTAGTGAAAGGGGGCCAGGTGGTGGTGGTTGGTAAGGACGAGCTAGTGGATGTGGAATGAGGATGCCAGTGTAGGTGCTGATACTATGATGCTGGATGCAGGGCAGCCGGGGACCCCTGGAGAGAAGGAGATTGGGAATCTGCTGTAGATGAGCAAGGTGATGGATAACCTTGCAGCTGAGGTGTTGGGAGAAATGGATCTAGGGGTCATGCTGGAGGAGCACTGGGCACAGATTCTGTGAGGTGATGGAGTGATGGAGGCACTGAAGGTGGAGATTCTTGCGATCTTACTGAAAGAAGAGGGATATGAGGTAGATGAGGTGAGGAAGGCAGAGCTGGTAGTTGCTGGTGAGTGGGCTGCCTACTGTTAGGCAGAATGACATGGTTTGCAGTTCTGGCAGGAGGTCTGTGTAGAGTATCGGGAGGACTTTGAGGAGAAAGAGGATGGGGTAATGGTTGAACTTCTGGGGGGGTTGGAGGCACAGAAAGCTGAGAAGAAGGAACTGGCTGTGGAACATATCTTGGATTTGGCACAGGAGGATTTGAGTGCAGATTTGTAGAGAAGAAGTTTGATCTTTAACAATATTCCTTATGAACAGTATAACTAGCATTTTCTCTCTAAATGTGAATGGCCTTAGGGGATCTGGGTAGTATAAGAATATTTTTACATTGCTAAAGGGATTGGAGGCTGATCTCTTTTTACTGCAGGATGTAAAGTATGAGGATGAGGATGATCGGGTAGAGTGGACTAGGGAATGGGGTGGAGCTACCACTTGGTTTGGAAAGGTGGCAATTCTGATAAAGAAGGGTAGAGGAGATTTGGAGAGAATCAAGAGCTGGGGAGATCGCTTGGTCTGGGGTAAATGGCACTAGCCAGGGTGGGAATTGGTGAGGGTGGGCTCATGTTACTGTCCAGCAGCTAGGGGAGAGAGGATTGTATGGATTAAGGAGCTACTGGAGGAGAACATTCTCTTGGAGGAAGGGGTTGATGTTCTTGGTGGTGATTTTAATATGGTTTGAGATTTGCAGCTAGATAGAACTGATGGAGGAAGGAATGTCAGTGGGAGGAGTGGTGGTCTAGATGTGTGGGAGGAGGTGGAAAACCTTAGCTCCTTAGGGGATATGGGCCAAATATGGTGGGGTGACTCCAGGGTCTACACACACTGAGTGAATGGCTTAAGGACAAGGATTGACTGGATTCTGACAGCCAAATGTTGGGGTACTGATGTCTGGAAGACTTTGGAGGTAGTGTGGTGCCTGTGGTCTGATCACTGGGGACTGTTTGGACAGGGGTAGTTTGGGGGGAGTGGAGATGGACCCAGACATTGGCACCTTAACTCCTCCCTGCTGGCTGAGAAGGGGTTGTGGGACTCATGAGTGGAGGACGTCCAGGCAAAGGTTCCACTCTGGAGGCGGGAGGGTTTGTCTGTGGGTGTCCATTGGATGAGGTTGAAGGAGGCTGTGAGGGTCTATTGGGGTGGAGCTGGTAGAGAGGCAGGGAGACAGAGGAGGAGGCAAGTACAGTATGCTTCAAATAGGCTGAGGGGATTGCAGTTGGAGTGGGTGGATTTGCTTACATCTGATGAGGTGGAGGATTGGAGGTTAGAGAGGGCAAAATTGGAAGTTGTGGAACTGCAATAGGTGTTGAGAGAGGAGGAGGAGACTCATATGCGAGAAATGGCTGCCAGGCTATGGTGGCAGGGGCTTGAGGAGGAGGAGCGGCCTACTAGGTACTTGTCTAGGCTCCTTAAAGCCAGGCAGGTGCGACATCAGTGGGATGGGGTCTTTGATGCTGAGAAAGAATTGGTGCATAGCACGCAGCAGATCCTGGGAGTATTGAAGGAGAATTGGCAGGGTCTGTGGAGTGAGGAAGAAGGGAGTACTGATGCAGAGGTGATTGGTGACATGCTAGAGGAGTGGGAGCCACTGCAGGTAGAGGGAATGGGTGACTTGATCTTGCCAGTCCAGGAGGAGGAGATCCAAGGAGTCCTGGCAGTGACTAAGCTTGGGACAGCACCTGGGGAGGATGGGTTACTGTGGGACTTCTGGAAGAAGATGGCAAAGATCCCTGGAATGCTGGAAGAGATGGCTGCCCTTTGTGACTATATTATTCTAAATGGCATGTGGGTTGGAGAGCAGGACTTAGGGCTGGTGGTATTATTGTACAAAGACAAGGGCAGGCATGAGAATTGGAAGAACTGGAGATCAATCATACTTCTGAATATGGATCGGAAGTTGGTGACTAAGGTGATTGTTGCGAGGCTACAGAAGATTGCTCAACAGGTGCTGGGTGAGGAGCAGCAGGGCTTTGTAGGAGGTAGACTTATCAGAGATGGAACTATCTGGGTGCATGGCATTATTGAAGGAGCCTGGGCCTGTGGACTGAATAGTAGACTGGTTTTTTTGGACCAGGAGAAGACCTATGACCATGTTCAGTGGGTTTGGCTGGGCAAGATGCTGGACAGAATTGGTGTTCTGCCACAGTTTCAGGCCTCTATATTGAGTTTATTGGAAGAGAGTAGAGCGGTGCTGATGTGTAATGGTCACAGGGGTTTGGCATTCCCCTTGGGGAGGGGAGTCCCTCAAGGGGACCTGCTGTCCCCTATCCTTTATACACTCTCTTTGGAACCTTTGATGGATAGGATCCATAGGAGGATGGCTGGGCTCTCTGTGTATGGTGTGGAGTGGAAGGTGGGGGCCTTTGCAGATGATATGGTAGTTGGACTTGGATCAGTAGCAGATGTAGAGGCTCTTTGGGAAACAGTGAAGTGGTATGAGGCACACTCTGGAGCAAAGCTCAACTGGCATAAGTGTGAGACAATGGTGTTGGGGAATGGGTTAGTGGGAGGGGATGTCATTGGAACAATTGTCCCTACAGGCAAGGTGGTGTAGTATCTCAGTATCTTCCTCTCTATATATGGATCAGTCCTGCCATAGATATGGTGGGAGAGGAGGGTGGACATTTGGGGAGAGACTCTAAAAAGTTGGGGGGGTCGTCAAATCTCCCTGGCAGGGCAGGTGGCGATTCTGAATATATACTGGTTCCCCAAGCTGTGGTATGTGGCATATTACTTAGACTTTCCAGCTTAGGTGGTGAAGAGGCTGATAAAACTGACTAGGGATTGGATTTGGACAGGTAAAAGGGCTCAGATCAGTTGGGATACCCTTGTCGAGCCAGTGCTTAGGGGAGACCTGGACCTTGTTGATTTCCCTAAGTGATTATACTGCCTGCGAGCTTGGTGGTTGAGAAGGGCTGTTGAGCTATAGGGTGGAGGTTGGGTACTGCTGATGCAGAAGGTGTGGGAGATGAGAGTCTCCCCCCAGGGGTCCTCAAGAGATCTACTATCTTTGGTGGGTCTGAATGGAAGCTGACGGCTATGGTATAAGAGCTTCTGGTGGGAAGTGGTCGATGGAGTACACCAGATAGGCTTATGCTGGCATGGTAATGAGGGGGAGGTGGTATGGGGCCCAACTATGTGGAGATGGGACTGTCTACTTCTAGGGGGAGTTTTACTTGCTGAGTTTGATATTGGAGATGGCGTGGAGTATCAGCAGCGTATTGGTCAGGATCTTTGGCTGAGTAGTTGGCAGGTGGTGAGGATTGGTGAGGAGTGGGACTGGGCAGAGATCTGGTCTTGGAGTACAGAGGTGTGGTGGTGGCTATCTCCCAAGTTCTGGGTAGTGTGGTGGTGAATATTGTGGAGGAATGTTATGTTGAATTTTCATGCTGGACATTTGGTAGATGGTGGTTGACTGGATTGTGAGGAGTGTTATGATGTTGGGCAAGCTGGGGGATTTGTACAAATGCCGGAACATTGGCTGGGAGAATGTGAGATGCTGGGGGACTTTTGGATAGCTATAGGGAACTGGCTCAGGGTTGAAAGGAGACCAGATGGAGAGAGAGGTCACTGGGAAGATTTGGAATCTAGACTTGTGAGAGGTATCGGCAATGGGTGGCTTACTGTAGGGTGGGTTATAGTAGTGTGGGTGGGGTTGACTGGACATTAGCTCTTTGTTTTTGAAGAGGGGCAACAGATAGGGATATGGAAGAAGTTGTTGAGATGGGAGGAGTTGGTGGCAGATCTGCTGACTGGGTAGTAGGTTGGATAGGGACTCCAAGGTGGGCAATGTCACCATCTGGTAGAAGGGATCTGTGAACAGAGTGGTGGGTGGGTGGAGATGGTGTTTCATAAAGTGGTCTTTCATCAAGAAGGGGTAGGGGGGGGGTGG
>RBNI01005221.1:0-12872 GCA_003990745.1 Jimgerdemannia flammicorona | reverse complement strand
CCGACGAAAGACCACTTTGTCTAACACTATCACCACCCTCCCACCACTCTGCTCACAGATCCTCACCACCAAACTGCATTGTTGGCCCCCCTGAGGACCCCAACCCACCACCTCTGCAAGTTCCTCAAGTACTGCCTTATTGTGGAATGTGGACTTTAGAGAGAGAAAAAACAAAGTGTTTATTGCTAATTCTTATGCACTTTTACGCATCACCATTAGTGATGTTTACATGATGACGTAGTCAAGGAAGGCTGCGCCACCATATATCAAGTTGTAACCTACATATTTCAATACTCCCACTCAATGAGATATGCAAATACCCAAACTGCAATACTAAGCTATAACCACTGCAAATCTCGCTGCAATATTCAGACCACTATCTAGAAACCGAAAAACATTCGAATTGCCTGCTTAAAGCTCGAAAAATAGGTTGAAAAGTAGAGATGTGAACATTCGTAGATGAGCAATGTTGGTAGAAATCTGCAATGTAGTGATCAATGTTAAAGAAGCTTGCTGTCATTCTATTATCCTATCTCATCCCGAATTGTCCTTAATTACCAGCGTAGAGTCCCGTAATACCCATTCCTTGCACACATAAGTCAAACTTTGCCTTTGGAAGGGCTTTAGTCAATAAATCCGCCGTCATATATTCTGTTGGGGTGTATTCAAGGTGTATAGTGCCGTTTTCCATGCATTCACATATGAAATGATGCTGTATGTCAATGTGTTTCATTCTGGCGTGATGTATAGGGTTCTTTACCAAAGCAATCATTGATTGGTTATCTTGCTGGAGTAGCATAGAGTGCCGTTGCTTGTATCCCAGCTCCTTTAACAGTTCTCAAAGCCAGATAGCCTCCTTTGTTGCCATTGACAACGCTTGATATTCCGCTTGCATAGAGGATGTTGCCACTGAAGGTTGCTTATGCGTTTGCCACAAAATGGCTCTGTTGTTTACTTTAAAGATGTATCTAGTCGTAGACCTTCTGTCATCTAAGTCGCTGGCCCAATCGGCGTCACAAGAACCGAATAGGCATATAGTACTCCCGCTTTGCCCATTATCACCACCCAAACTGAGCGTATAGTCCACGGTTCCTTTGATGTACCTGAAAATTCACTTGATTGCCGTCCAATGGCTATTGTTGTAGCATGAAGAATACTGTACCGCTTTGTTTACCACAAAAGAGATATCAGGTCTCGTCCCTTGTATAAGATACATGAGGGATCCTACAGCTTGTTGATAGGGGATGTCGTTTCCCTCAGGCGTAGTGTCAGACTTCTTTAGTTTCACGAATGTTTCCATAGGTGTCCCGACTGGTTTGCATTCACTCATCCCGAATCGCTCAAGAATATTTCGAATGTATGTGGCTTGCGTTAGGTATATAGTGTACTCACGCCTGTTATGTGTAATCGATATTCCAAGGAGATAGGACGCTTTGCCTAAGTCCGTCATTTTGAATTCCTGGCATAGTGTAGCCTTTACGTCATTGATTTCACTTACCGTTCCGACTAAAATAATATCGTCAATCCAAATTCCCAGGTATACCATTTCTGAGGATGTATGTCGGGTGTATATGCATAGATTGGCTTCACAACGCTTAAATCCATTGTCTAGGAGATATCCATCGATCTTTCGATTCCACAACCTTGCTGCTTGCTTGATTCCATAGAGCCCTTTGCGTAATTTACATACGAGCTCATTTCCGTCATTGTTGTATAGTTCGTATCCTTGTGGTTGTCGTACGTATAACTCCATGTCTACATTACTGTTCAAGAACGCTGTCTTTACATCCATTTGGTGTATTTCGTAGTTATACTTGGCTCTGATCGCAAGAAGTATTCTAAGCGAAGTCAACTTAAATACCAGGGAAAATGTCTCGTCGTAGTCTATGCCATAGCCTTGCGAGTACCCCTTTGCTACAAATCAAGCCTTATACCATTCTACGTTGCCATTAGCCTTATGCTTGATCTTGTAGACCCACTTCGATCCTATAGCTTGTCACTCTGCTGGAAGGCTTACTAGATCCCAAGTGTTGTTTTTGATGAGCAAACTGTACTCCTCGTCCATAGCCCTTCTCCACTCCTTTTTATCGTTCGAATGAATGGCTTTGTTGTAGTGTGCTGGCTCACCAGTCGTTGCTATGTAAGCGCATTCGCAGGCATAGTTCACGTGATGTTGTTTGCGACGAGATGACTTGGGTGGGTTCCAGTAATTTCCCAGATCCACTTGGATTTCATTATCCATCCCAGATTTGCACTTCTTCTTACCCTTTGGAAAGGTATCCTCTTCGTCATCCTCATCTGTAATTTCCATTATCCTTGGTTCTTGCAACTTTATTTCCATTTGAATGGGTTGCGTTTTCGCTGGCGTAGGTCCCAAGAATGTCTTTGGCATAGTCTTCGGTATCGTTTCGGGTGTAGATGTTGTTCCGCTAGCCTTTGCAGTTGGCATAGATGTCGCTGGCTGTACCATCGAATTCACTGTCAGATTTGAGATAGGAATTTCCACGTAAATTTCCTGCTTAGTCTCTTTGAACTGTACGTTGCGTGAAATGATCATATGTTGTTTCTGTGGGTTCCAAAGTCTGTATCCCGCTCCATCGTATCCAAGGAATATATGCTTATCTGCCTTAGGTACGAACTTGCCTCGGTTGCCACCTTTGTTCAGAACGTATGCCTTGCTTCCGAATATGCATAAGTGTGAAATGTCAGGCTTGGATCCATTCCATAATTCCTCAGGGGTAAGATTGCTGTCGTTCCTGGATTGCTTGCCGGGATCCTTGCTTAGAGCTCGAGAGAAACAATGATTTCAAATATATGCCGCCGTATTCACCACTTCCACCCAAAAGGACTTCAGTAAGCCGGCTGTATTCATCATCATTCTAGCCATTTCCACTACCGTTCGATTGAATCATTCCACCACGCCGTTTTGCTGAGATATATAAGGGGCTGTCATAGAGTGCTGTATACCGTTCTTCTTCAAGAAGTGTCTGAAACCTTTGTTGACGTATTCTTTGCCATTATCTGAGTATAGGGTTCGTATTCTACGTCCCATCTCATTCTCCATGGCTGCCTTGAATTCCCGGAATTTGTCGAATGCCTCGTTTTTCCCCACAATGAGATATACATGGACTTTGCGTGTATAATCATTAATGAATGTAATAAAATACTTCTTTCCGGAGTGTGATGCCGTTCGCATGGGGCCACAAATATCTGTATGAATCAAATCAAGAATGCTGGCTGCTCACTTCGTTCATTCCTGAAAAGGTTGCTGGGAAGCCTTGTTTGCCGTGCATCCATCGCAAAAGAAATCCGGTGGCATATAGTCTGGTAAACCGTACACGGACTTGCTCCTTATCATCCATTCAAGACTTGTTTTACCGATATGTCCTAAGCATTCATGCATTATACGCCAGAAATCCTCTCCTGTCGTAGTTGCAGAATATGCGGATGTAGCGCCACTCGGCATGCCATTGATTATGTATAGATTCCCCTTTTTCGATGCGCACATTAACTCATTATTGTTCTTCAGATTGATTACAGTTACACCATTCGGGCGTATATTTACTCCTCTATCCCCGTGAGCCATCATCCAGCCTATCGAGAAGAGGTTCTTGCCTATATCTGGAACATATAGTATGTCCATGAAGGTGCCTGAAGGTTCATCAACATTTCTATGTAGATGTATACCTACATTGCCTTTCCCTTGAGCGTAAATGATGTTATTGTCACCTAGCTTGATAGGTATGGGATGCTCGAACTTCTCGTACATAGAGAACCACTCCCGGTGAGCCGTCATATGCTGTATTGTGCCCGAATCCATGAGCCAGACCTCTTCACTGCATGTATAAGTGCTGTTCGGCATATAGCTTACATTTGCACTAGTGCTGATGTTGACGTCACCATTTTTTGCTGTCTGAAAAGTATTTTGTTGACCAGGATTTGTAGATGTCGAACTGGTGGAATTGCATCTGCAACTGGCATTGGTGGAACTGGCAGTTGGTTCCGAATTTCCTCCTATTTCAATGGTTTCTGCATATAGATAGGTTGCCGCTTCTGCGAAGAATAGACCTCCGCCATCACTGTTTTCGTTGTTGGCATCCACCGTGTTTGCCTGCCATTGTCCTTGCTGTTGGCCACCCTTTTCCTTCTTCTTGCGGTGCAGTCCTGCTCACAATGTCCATGCTTATTATAGTAAAAGCATTTACCATCGAATTTCTCGTGTTGCTGGCCTCGACCTTTGTTTGGCTTGTCTTTGTCTCGTCCATGTGCTCTGCCATAGAATGCTTTCTTGTTGTATTCCTTGTTGGTATTATTGCTACCTAGCCTTGTTTCCTCGTTTAAAAGGCTTGTGATGACGTGCTTATAATCTGATAATCTGCTGGATTCTCTCATAGCAGCGACAACCACGTTGTACACTTCGGGAAGGTCTCGTATAAGAGCCAGGACCTTGTCTTCATCCTTAATGGTGTCCGCCAGTGTAGATGTAAGGGAATTCACTTGATTCGCCAGCTCATCGACTCGATTGGCATAGTCCCGGATGCTCTCCTTGGACTTAATTCGAAGATTGAATAGTTGTGCCTTTAAGTGGAATCTGTTTGATGCAGATGCCTGTTGATGGTGATTGTATAAAATCTCCCAGGCTTCATTCGCCGTCGTAGTGTTGATTACCAGCTTCATTTGTACGTTCGAAAGGGTGAACATAATCTCCCTTAGTGCTTTGTGATCTTTCGCAGCATCGTATGTCATTACTTGCGCCTGTGGCTTCTAGTAGTCCTCCAAACCGTATTCTTCAAGGAGATTCTTCATATGATATACCCATATGGCATAGTCCTTACCATCAAAGACAGGAATCATCCTCTTTACTGTTGATGTTGGCGCTACTGCTGGAATGTTCATCGTCATGGAAGTGAAACCCATTCCGGCTGTGTTTGTGTTTGTGTTACCAGAACTTGGTGGCACGCTGCTAGCACTGCTTGAACTAGTAGCCATTGTATAGTGTAGTGTAGCGTATGTGTAAGAGGGGTGTATAGCCGCTAACTGGGACTCATAACCTGTTGTGGAATGTGGACTTTGGAGAGAGAAAAAACAAAGTGTTTATTGCTAATTCTTACATGCTTTTATGCATCGCCATTAGTGACGTTTACATGATGACGTAGTCAAGGAAGGCTGCGCCACTATATATCGAGTTGTAACCTACATATTTCAATATGCCTGATACCAGTCATCCGCCATCATCACCATGGGCCCAGGAGTGGCTGGCCTCGGAGTCCTACTCAGCTCCTGCAGCATCTCTCTATCTGCCGACACATCGGAAGCCACATCCACCAGGTCATCCTCCTCAGTTCCCTTCTCCAGCCATATCACTTCATCTGCCCCTGGGCATTCCCAATGAACATTTGCTGCCCCCACCATACAAACATCCTCCAACTGGGTCTCTGGTACCACCTCAATAACCTCCTCAAAGCCCCCAGTGTTTGCCTCCTCCTTATCAGCTCACTTCCCCTTTACTGGTACATGAGTGGAGTTCTCCACACCCCCTAGTTGTGAAAAGGACACCTCAGTCATCTCCACCTCTTCTATCTGACTTTTGGCCATCTCTGCTCTTTCCTTTTCCTCCCTTTTCGAGCCCTGGAGGACTGTCTGCAGACACTCCCAGTTTGCCCTTCACCACCTCTTCCTCCTCCCATCTGTCAGAATCCAGATCCAGTTCTTGGCAAACTCCTCCCATCTCCTCTTCTGCAATTCCTTCGCAGCCTCTCTCTCCTCTAGGGTGACTAGCAATTCCTCCTCCTCCTGTTCAGAGCCCTTCCTTCTCCACACTTTGCACTCCTGCCCTTTGATACAAATTACTTCTGGCCCATCCCTCCCTTGCCCTGTGGCCTCCTTGCCTTCCAGCCTCACCATCACCTCACAATTGCCATTCCTCAGCTTGGTCCTCTCTCAGAACATAAACCCAAAGTCAACTATCTCGCCAAATGCCCCCAGTACCTCTGCCACCATTCCTTTGGTCTCCTGTCTCTCCAATGTTAGCAGCCCTTCAATCACCAGTCGCACTGCCCATGGGTCTCACCTCAGGCACCTCACTATGCCAACCTTAATACTCTTGGCAACCAGCCCTTTCTCCAAGGCCTTCACCATCTCCTCCTCCTTGACAAATCCTATCTCAACCGCCTCAGCTGATGGGATGAACTTCAGTGACTTTGCCCCTGCAATCTCCTCCCCCACTAGCCACAAGACCTTCCTAGCAGACATCTCCAGCCCCAAAAAATTCACTGATATGGCCCACATCGACACCGACTTGTGAAAGAAGGGATGCACCACCAGTTCACCAGAATCTGCTGCCATTGTTGCCTTCTTCTTGTTCTCCAACACTCCAGCAGTCACCCCAGCTACCGGCCCAGCCCCAGGAATACCAGTCCCAGCCACACCACTTCTGGACCCCTGGCCCTAGCAGGCACCCGACCAGTCACCTGACCAGTCACCTGGCTGGTCACCTGACTCCTATCCCTGTCAACACTATGTCCCCCCTGCCCTACCCCCATGGGCCTAGTGGCCGCCCTCCTGCCCCCCATTACTGTGTGCTAACTCTCAATGCCAGCCTGCCTCCCTTGACCACCTACTCCTCTTGCCCCTACACCAGCTCCAACTGTCACCGCAAAACTCTTGGGAAGACCCAGACCAGGCCTCCTTCTCTCCAAATGCTCAGAGCTTGATGAACCCTGGGTCACCATCTGACGAAAACTCCACTGAAACAGATGAGACTTATTGTATACTGTAGCTAGACTCCTGCTGTACCTTGTATACCAGTATAGATGACGGGAAAACTTGAAAATATATTGCTTGTCACGAAAAGATGTCTGTGTGGCTTAGCTTGCTCCGAATGGTTTGAGCAAAAGAAGTCCCCCCCTAGGGGGCTCTCCTCCCCCCACTCTATTATGATTAAAGACCACCAAGTCATTAATCATTGCAACCTGTCCACCACTCTGTTCACAGATGCCTTCCACTAGATAGTAATAGCACCCCCCCTGGAGCCCCCAACCCACTCACTACCCTGTCAATAAATCTCCCAACAACTCCTCCCATCTTAATAACTTCTCTTGCAGACCCATCTGTCACCCCTCCTCAAAAACAAAGAGCCAATTTCTAGCCAGCCCTACCCATATAGCTAAAACCCACCCTATAGTGAGCTAGTCATTGCCCACACCTCCCACCAACCGAGATCTCAAATCTTCCCATTGACCTCTCTCCCTATCTGGTCTTCTCTTAACCTCCAATTGTCTACCTACTTCTAACCAAAAGTTCTCCAGAACCTCACACTCTCCCAGCCAATGTTCTGGCATCTGTACAAATCCCCCAATTTGTCCAACATTATAACACTCCTTGCAGTCCAGTCTTCTCCCATCCACCAGATGCCCAGTATAGAAATTCAACATGATATTCCTCTGAAGCATTCTCCACTATACTACTCAGAACTTGGGAGAAAGCCACCTCCTCACCTTAGCACTCTATGACCAGACTCCTGCCTAGTCCCACTCCTCATCAATTCTACTGCTTGTCAACTGCCAGGCCAGATATTCTGTTCCAATCCCCTCTGATACTCCACTCTATCACCAATGTTGAACTCAATCAGTGGAGCACCCCCTAATAGCAGTCTGTCCCATCTCTACATCACTGGACCCCACAGTATCTCATCTTCATCACTATATCAGTATAAACCAATACAGTGAGCTCCATCTACCACTCCCTACCAGGATCCTTTATATCTTAACTGACAGCTCCCACCCAGACCCACTAATGATAGTAAGTCCCCTGAGGACTCTCTTGGGGAGAACCTCATCTCCCACACCTTCTGCATCAGTGGCACCCATCCTGCTCCCCACAGTTTAGCAGCCTGCCTCAGCCACCAAGGTTGCAGGCTGTAGAGCCTCTTAGAAAGATCCACTAGTCCTAGCCCTCCTCTCATCACTGGCAATAATAGGGTATCCCAACTGATCTGGGACTGCCTCTCAGCCCAAATCCAAGCCCTAGCTATCTTCATTAGCCTCTTCACCACCCAAGCTGGGAAGTCCAAGTGATAAGCAATATACCACAGCTTTGGGAATCAGTAGATATTCAGAATTGACACCCAGTCTGCTAGCAAGATGTAGTGATCTCCCCAACTTCTAAGAGCCTCTCCCCAGATAGCCACCCTCCTCTTCTACCACACCTGTGAGAGGACAGATCTATATACTGAGAGGAAGATACCTAGGTAATATACTACCTCTTCTGCAGGGACAATTGTTCCTATGACATCCCCTCCCACTAGTCCATTCCCTAACACCATTGTCTCACACTTATGCTAGTTGAGTTTCACTCCAGAGTATACCTTGTACCATTCTACTGTCTCTTTAAGTACCTCAACATCTGTCACTAATCTCAGTCCAACCACTATATTATCTGCAAAGGCCCCCACCTTCTATACTACGCCATAAATAGAAAGCCCTGCCACCTTCCTATGAATCCTATCCATCAGAGGCTCTAATGAAAGAGCATATAATATAGGAGACAGTGGATCCCCCTGAGGGACTCCTCTCCCCAAGAGAAATGTCAGACCTTGGTGACTATTACACATCAATGCTGCCTAACTTCCCTCCAACAGATTCAATATAGAAGCTCGAAATTGTGAGAGAATACTAATTCTGTCTAGCACTTTGCCCAGCTACACCCTCTGAATACAATCATAAGCCTTCTTCTGGTCTAGAAAGACCAGCCTCCCATCCAATCCACAGGTCCATACTCCTTCAATGACACCATAGACCCAGGCTGTCCCATCTCTGATAAGTCTGCCTCCAACAAATCTCTGCTGCTCCTCCCCCAGTACCTATTGGGTGACTTTCTGCAATCTTGCTACAATCACCTTAGTAACTATTTTCTGTCCATATCTAGGAGCATGATCAGTCACCAATTCCTCTAGTCCTCCCTCTTTCTCTTATCCTTATACAGAAGGGCCACCAGTCCTAAGTCCTGCTCTCCAACCCACTCACTATTTAGAAGAATAAGATCATATAGAGCTGCCATTTCTCCTAGTACTCCAGGGACTCTTGCCATCTTTTTTCAAAAGTCCTAAGATAATCTATCCTCTCTAGGCACTGTTCCAAGCTTAGTTGCTACAAGGACTCTCTGAATCTCCTCCTCCTGAACTGATAGGATCAAATCCCCCAGGCCCTCTACCAGCAGTGACTTTCAATCCTCCTGGATATTACTGATTATTTCTGCATCAGCCCCCCCTTCTTCTTTGCTCCACAAGTCCTCTCTACCTCTCCTTCAATACTCCCAAAATCTGTTAAGTACTATAAACCATTTTCCCTTCTACATCAAGAATTCCATCTCATCTATATCTCACCCTTCTTGCCTTAAGGAGCCTTGACAAGTACCTAGTAGGCCTTTCACCCTCCTCAAGCCCCTGCCACCTCAGCCTAGCCACCATCTCTTTCATATACACCTCTTCCTCCTCTCTCAACACCTGTTGTAATTCCACCACCTCTATCTTAGTTCTCACCAACCTCCAATCATCTATCTCACCAGAGTTTACCATGCCTGCTCATTCCATCTGCAGTCTAATCAATCAATTTGAAGCACACCTCACCCTTTTCCTTCTCTGTCTCCCAGCATCTCTTCCAGCTCCCCCCCAGTATACCCTCGCTGCTTCTTTCAACCTTATCCATTGAACTCCTACTGCCATGCCTTCCTGTCTCCAGTTCACTATCCACCTCTGGATGTTCTCCACTCATGGATCTCACAACATTTTCTCAGCCAGCAGGGAAGGGTTAAGGTACCAATGTCCAGGTCCATCTCCACTCCCCCCAAACTGCCCCTGCCCTAACAGACCCCAATGATCAGACCATGGGCACCACTCCACCTCCAGAGACCTCTAGACATCCAAGCCCCAGCATTTGGCTGACAGAATCCAGTCAATTCTTGTATCTAAACCATTCACCCAGTGCATGTAGATCCTCCTTTCTCCCCACTTTGTTCTGCCCATATCTCCTAAGGAGCTAAGGTTCTCTACCTCCTCTCATACATCCAGATCACCACTTCTTCCACCAGCACTCCTCCCTCCATCAGTTCTATCTACTCAAGGGTTTCATACCATATTAAAGTCCCCACCCAGAACATCTACCCTATTCTTTCCAAAAAGTGCCCTCCTCTAAGAGCCCCTTGATCCATACAATCCTCTCACCCCTGGCCACCAGGCAGTAGCAAGAGCTAACTCTCACTAGCTCCTACCCAGGTTGGCACCACTCCCCCCATACCAAGCAGTCTCCCCAGTTCCTGATTTCCCCTAGATCTCTCTTACCACTCTACACAAATATTGCCACTTTCCCAATCCATGCTACAGCTCCTCCCCATTCTCTAGTCCACTCCACTTGATCCATATCATCCTTATACCATACATTCTGCAGTAGGAAGAGATCAGCCTCTAGTCCCTTAAGCTAAGTGAAAATGTTCTTACACTACCCTGAACCCTGTAGCCTATTTACATTAAGAGAAAAAATATTGGTTGTACTGTTCATTGGGAATAATATTGAGATGCGAAGTCCTCACACTCTCTTTACTGCTCTACCTCCATCCACTCCTGTACCAAGTCCAAGATATGTTCTGCATCCCACTCCTCCTCCTCAATTCTTCTTGTCTCCAACCCCCCAGAAGCTCATTCAGTTTCCCCTCCTCCTTCTCCTCAAAATCCTCATAATACTCTTAACAGGCATCCTACCAGAGCTGTAGGCCATGTCACTCTGTCTGGTGGTGAACTGCTCACTCTTCTGCCACTATAGCCAACTCAGCCTTTCTCTCCTCATTGACCTCATACCCCTCCTCCTCTAGGAAAACTGCAAGTACTTCTGCCTTCAATACCTCTACTACCCCATCACTATGCAGGACTCTCACCCAATGCTCATCACTCATCACTCTCAAGTCCACCTCCCCCAACTTCTCAGTGGCCAAGTTATTCATCATTCAATATATCCAGAGTAAGTTCCCCACCTCCTTCTCTCCAGACATTGTTGGTCAACCCCCATCCAGTATTGTCATGTCAGCCCCCATGTTCACTGCCTCATTCCACCTCTCCTCAGAGACATCCACCAATTCCTTCTTGCCTACAGCCACCACCTGACCCCCCTTTTCCATCTCAGGAACTCCAAATCATACTCTCTGGGCCCCATGTATTGGCACATCTACTGCCTCTTGTCTCCTCACTGCAGATTCCTGCCTGACAAGAGGGGAAGGTGAAGGGGAATCCTCCCAGTCTTCCTCCCAGACTTCAAAGGTGCCATCCTTATACAGATCACTGCTAGGTACCTTCCTGGCCTCCTCTTAACCCCCCCCCTTCCCCCTCATCATTTCCACCAGCCCAGATACTCACCTTGGCTCCCCCAATATCCTTGCTACTCCCAGCAGACATTGATGCCTCTCCCCCAAGCTTTGCCAACAGCTCCTTCTATAACTTACAACCCTGAGATCTCTCTCACACTTTCTCATCTACATGAATATGCTTCCCCTTAATAATCTCCAAGTGTATCACCTCTATATATGTCTTTCAGGCCTTTGTCCTTCTTTTCACCCTCCTTCCTCCCCTTCACTCTTGACACTTTACAAATGAAGGCTCCCCACAGTATGACTGAAGGCCAGTTACTTGTCTTCCCTGTGGTCTCTTTTTCAGCAAGCCGGATCCTGACATCCATATCTCCAGTCCTGAGAGTAGTCCTCTCTTACACCTGAAATCTGATATCAACTACATCTCCATACTCTACCATCACCTCCTCAACCCTCCTCCTCATCTCAGCCATCATCACTGTAGGCACCCCCTTCACTAACAGCTGAACCACCCTGGGGTCCCACCTTAAGCAGCACACCATAGAGACCACCACCTCCCCTATAGCCACTCCTGTCTTCAATGTACATATCCTCCAGTGGGCCCACTTCCTCAAATCCCACCTCAATCTCCTCTAGCCCCTTCAGAAATCTCACTGAGACAGCTCCAGCCACCTGCTTAGAGATAAGCCCCAGAACCATCCTCACTATCACCACCAAGCCCCAGAAGTACAAGGTTACAGTAAATTCTGAAATTGACTTCTTGAGTAATAGTGCCACCACTAGCCCCATCACACTGTCAGCCAGATCCCCCATCTGCTTTGGGTTCAATAGTCTGGCCCCTCTATCAACTGTCACATCTGGATTTTTTTTCTGATCTACTATCACACTCTTATCAGTAGTTCTCCCTCCACCCCCAGCAACTTCACCACCAGCCCTTCCCTCCATTAGATGAGAAACTGAACTCCTTGCCTCTACTTCTCTTTGTTTACCCTTCCCCCCAGTCTGACCACCACGAGACCCAGCAGGCCATCCCCCAGCCTTCAGTATATCTGTGAAACTTCTCCCCTCCTGCCCTCCTGCTCCTCTATCAGTACCACCACTACTGTCTGAACTGCTCTGCCCACTCAGACCCCTGAAAGATCCCATTCCCAATCCATACTCTCTTTTGATGTGTTGCCAGTTGAAGGCCCCAGGTCCACCCAACCCAGTATATATGTTGGCTCACTTGTTTGTTGCCATATCCTTAGTAGCTTTCTCTAATAAACAATCCAAAAGTGTGTTCCAAGGTTTGTATGATGTGAGTTAGTAGAGAGAGCTGACCTGCATTCATTGATCCATTGATTGGCTTCAAAATTGATATCAACTACACTAATGAAGCTTTAAACTTCCTGTACAGTACCATTAAAAGTAGGTAGGCTCAGATTTTTTATTGGTCAGATCTGTTTGGCTAAGACAGTAAGGGTTGCTCTCATTATAGCTATCTGGGCAGTGAGTTCTAGAATCTGTTAATTTGCCATATT
>RBNI01005220.1:0-12873 GCA_003990745.1 Jimgerdemannia flammicorona | reverse complement strand
CAATCCGGATGGACCAATCCGGATGGACCAATCCGGATGGACCAATCCGGATGGACCAATCCGGATGGACCAATCCGGATGGACCAATCCGGATCAATCCGGATGGATCAATCCGGATGGATCAATCCGGATGGATCAATCCGGATCAACCCGGATCAATCCGGATCAGATCACGAGACCAATCCGAGTTGATTCGAATCCATCACATGACGAATCTAATTCGAATCTTATCCGGATCAACTCCATCCGTTCGGAGCACTACATATATGAGACTTATTGGAACAATGACTACTGGTATGAATACCAACCCACATTCACTCCCGATTACTTCAACTACAACAAAGAGACCAGAGAACACAACCTGTACCTTCAGACAACCCTTGAGACTGAACCAACCACCCCACCACCCAAGTACAAGCAACATGAACCACAGCTGCCAGCATACTACAATCCCATGACTCATAGTACTGTAACCTATAGAAGGTATGCAGACAGCAAATCTGATGAAAATGAAGATGATGCACTACTTCTTCGCCCCCCAACACCTTATCTAGCATATGAGACAGATGATGCTATCCTGTGGGATGGAGATGAAGTTCCAATGTATTATTACCTCAGCTAACAAGGAGAAGTAATCCATGAACCACTCTTCCTAGATGACTACTTCTTCAGAGATGATGTCATCGATGGTGATATTATCGAAGACTATCCAGACAGTGCCTAAACCTATAAATAGCTTAGCGGTCATAGTATAGTTAGATTAGCCTTATATGACGTAACTGTAAACTGACTCAGTAGTCAGATGATCTCTTGACATGTCAGATCACCATTGTACTATATGACTACATTCTGACTCAGCAAAGTACTTAGTGCTACATCCATATCTAGCATAGTCCAGATAGCCCCTCACTAGTATAAATACCCCCTCCCCCAGACCTCAGAATCTCAGACTGGAATACACAAGAACATTTCTGAGCACTTCCCCACAATATCCCTTCATACAACTACTTTTAGTATAGCAATATCATGAATAGCGAATAAACCTATTTAATAACCCACAAACCACTCTTAAGTAAATCTGCTCCCCATTAGGTCCCACTCCTAACCCCATCACGAAATTTCCTAATTGGGTATTGTCTGCAGTGATACGTCAATTCAACTAAGCTGGTCTTAGTTTCTTGAACTTCCTGAAATATAGAAAATCCTGAACACTCAGAACTAGTCCGAAAAAGGACTTTAGTTGAGACGTCAACCCAATCTTGAAATCAATAAGCATAGAGGACATACTCCATATGAAATTGATCTTGACCATAAGAAAACAGTCTTCTAGAATATCCAGAACTTCCAGAAAACCCTTCCAGAACTATGTAACAGTTACTCTAAAAAGCAACCCTCTTACAACTTAGTAGCAGCAGTTTATAATCCAATTCTGCTTCAAGACACTTCCTCACCTCACTACAAACCCTTCTGCGAATTCCTACAAGTTGGTATAAAGCCCAACCTCTGAACTAGAATTTATTCTGAACTATCTGACAATCTGGAGAGAATTGAACCTGACGTACAAGAACAATTTGACCTCCACACCTACAACAAGTGGGACAAACTTCATTCAAAGAAAGAAGTACTCCAATTAAACCAGCAAATAGGCGAAACCCTATTCACCGAACTCCTTGCACTACACCCAGCAAGTCAAGATGAAGAAGGTCTTATAGAAGCCTTCTTTACCCTTCTCAATAAGAGTTTTGTCAGCTCCACAAACCTGAGCGATCTAGGACAACCAGCAGTAGTCTTTCTAGCCTTAGTTCCTCACGAAGCCCAAGCCTCTGTAGCCAAGTGGCTCAACTCTACTGACTTTCACTGAACCAGGACCAAGACTGCATTATACTACTGATTCCAGAACAGCAAGGTCTGCCATATCCTTAAGAAAGAAGCAAGAGAAACCCTTCATCAACTATCTGATCCTGAACCTGAAGCAGGCCCTGCTACAGCCCTACCTGAATCTGAAACCAATACCGAACCAGAACTTGATTTTGAATTGAGTCCATCTGAAATCAGATATATAACTGATTCTGTCTACTTTGACGCCAAGCAAACCCAAGTACACAGGGACCAAACTGAAGAGAAGGAGAAGTATCTCAGTAAATTCAATCTCAGATATACCACCGAAGGAGACATACCTCCATCAGGACAGAATACACCTATACAGCAACAGAGAGCTATCTATCAAGCCCTTACTCCAGACCCACAACTATTACTTCAACAACTTACACAGACCCAAAGAACCCCATCACACTCTGCACCAGTACCTCAAATAGTACCAGTAACACCACTACTAGTAGTCCAACTGCCTCCAGTAAACAACATAGCAAACTAACAGATTCTAGACCTCACAGCCCAGGTAGCCATAATGGCAGCAACCATTACTACCTTAGCCAAACAGACCCAACCTACAAAAAATCTGAGTCTACCTACCTTCAATGGTACTATACAAGAAGTCCAAAGCTTCATTAGTATAGTTGATACTAACTTTGAAGCCAATCAATGGACCAATGAGTAAGTCGCTGACCATGTTCTGACAAACAATCAAGACTATACTCTGGAACAACTCTTTGCTACCACAACAGCCTATGTCCACTGAGTTGTTACATTCTTCCAAGGACCTGCCAAAGAATGGTGGCAAACCCTTCCTAAAAAACCCCTCACATGGGACATCGACCTGCAGTAGTTGCTCAGAATGCAGCAAATAATGCCCCAGGATATGGAGCCTATCCTGTAGCCCCTGGACTTAAACAACTCATGATTGCTCAATATCGCAGCGAAACCATAATTGCTGAATCCCGAGTAAAACTCCGCAATCTTAAATTTGATGTACATGGCAAGGAGGAATTCGAAACCTTCTGTACAAAACTCAAGTCACTCCTGAATACTATTGGCCTAGGATATATTGCCAATGATGAAGCACGAAATGATACAAGAGCAGACCATTTATTCAATGCCCTGTGTAAGTGCACAACCTCTAAGCCACAGAAATTATATGTCACCCTCTTAACAAGCCACTGAAATCGCACATTACCTCTGAACAAATCTGGAAATCATCTGTGCGATCACGAAGCTGAGTCAAATAGAAGTTACAGTGCACAAAGCTGAGTCAATATGAAGTCACGGAATACAAGATTCATACAAACAGAATCTTACCAATCAAGAACAAATACATATATACCAAGCCCCGAGACATGTTGAAACAGAGAACCAAAACAAATAACAACTCCAAACTTCCAAACACACAAACATGACCACAGAGATCTACAATCACATCCGTGCTGACATTTGGAATACTATTGTCAACCGAGCCACACCCCCTCTGCCCCTTATGAATATCCATAGCCTCGTACCCCTCTACTTCGTGGAAGCCCGATGGAATGCCCTAAACATACTTAATGAGACCCACTGGATCAGACAAATCTCAAGCTACTACCAGATTGGCTGCCTTCTGGAAGACATGGTCGAACACCACTATGATACAGACATTACCCAGATGTCTCAATACCAGAAGCTCATCACCTGCAAATACCGAGAACTCTTTTATGAGTATAGCACCTTTATTCTCTGCCTCCGAGTTACTACTAGCAAAATGGTTGCTACCCTGTCCTACAGTCAAATCGATGACATGATACAAGAACTCAACCACAAGTATCTCGAGTATGTTCAGACTACCGACAGAACCTTCCCGCACCTCGATGACCACATCCTACAAATGCCCCAAGTTGGATATACTATGAAAGATGTCTATGATATAATCAACTTTGATGAAGATAAAGCAGAAGATAATGATCCCTCTGATGCTAATATGACCTCAAGCCAAGGATCTCTACCAACCCTGATCACACCGCCAACCTTGCCGATAAACTTACAACAGTTCATAACCACATATGAGACTTATTGGGATAATGACCACTGGCATGAGTACCAACCTGTATTCACCTCTGATTACTTCAACTACAACGAAGAGACCGGAGAACATAACCTGTACCTTCAGACAACTCTCAAGATTGAACCAACAACTCCACCACCTGAGTACGAGCGACATGAACCACAGCTGCCAGCTTACTACAACCCCGCTACTCATAGTGCTATAACCTATAGAAGGTATGCAGACAGTGAATCTGATGAAAGCGAAGACAATATACCCCTCCTTTGCCCACCAATACCTTATCTAGTATACGAGACAGACAATACTATCCTGTGGGATGGAGATGAAGTCTCAATATATTATTACCTCAGCCAATAAGGAGAAGTAATCCATGAACCACTCTTCCTAGATAACTACTTCATCAGAGATGATGCAATCGATAGTGATGTCATTGAAGACTACCCAGACAGCATGTAAACCTATAAATAGATTAGCAGTCATAGTATAGTTAGATAAGCCTTGTACAACGTGACTGTGAACTGACTCAGCAGTCAGATGATCTCTTGATATATCAGATCACACTTGTACTATGTGACTATATTCCGACTCAACAAAGTACTTAGTGCTACATCCATATCTAGCATAGTCCAGATAGCCCCTCACTAGTATAAATACTTACTCCCCCAGACCTCAGAATCTCAGACCTGAACAATCTGAACACAACTCCTGAGTACTTCCCCACAATATCCCTTCACACAACTACTCCTAGAATAGCAATATCATGAATAGCGAATAAACCTATTTAATAACCCACAAATCACTCTTAAGTAAATCTGCTCCCCATTAGGTCCTACTTCTAACCCCATCACGAAATTTCCTAATTGGGTATTGTCTGCAGCAATATGCCAATTCAACTAAGCTGGTCTTAGTTTCTTGAACTTCCTGAAATATGGAAAATTCTGAACATCCAGAACTAGTCTGAAAAAGGACTTTGGTTGAGATGTCAACCCGATCTTGAAATCAATAAGCGTAGAGGATATACTCCATATGAAATTGATCTTGACTATAAGAAAACAGTCTTCCAGAATATCCAGAACTTCCAGAAAACCCTTCCAGAACTACATAACAGTTACTCTAAAAAGCAACCCTCTTACAACTTGGTAGCAGCGGTTTACAATCCATTTCCACTTCAAGATGCTTCCTCACCTCACTATAAACCCTTCTATGAATTCCTACAAGTTGGTATAAAGCCCAATCTCTGACCTGGAATTTATTGTGAACCATCTGACAATCTGGAGAGAATTGAACCTGACATACAAGGACAATTTGACCTCCACACCTGCAACAAGTGGGATAAACTTCATTCAAAGAAAGAAGTACTCTGATTAAACCAGCAAATAGGTGAAACCCTATTCACCAAACTCCTTACACTACACCCAGCAAGTCAAGATGAAGAAGGTCTTATAGAAGCCTTCTTTACTCTTCTCAATAAGAGTTTTGTCAGCTCCACAAATCTGAGCGACCTAGGACAACCAGCAGCAGTCTTTCTAGCCTTAGTTCCTCACAAAGCTCAAGCCTCTGTAGCCAAGTGGCTCAACTCTACCGACTTTCACTGAACCAGAACCAAGACTGCATTATACTACCAATTCCAGAACAGTAAGGCCCGCCATATTCTTAAGGAAGAAGCAAGAGAAACCCTTCATCAACTACCTGATCCCAAATCTGAAGTAGGCCCTGCTACAGCCCTACTTGAATCCGAAACTAATACCGAACTAGAACTTGACTTTGAATTAAGTCCATCTGAAATCAGATATACAACTGATTCTGTCTACTAGTGCTCCGAATGAGTCAATCCGGATGGGATTCGGATGGATTCGAATCAGATTCGAATCGGATTCGAATCGGCATTGTTTTGATTTCCAAATTAGACAATTAAATGTTTACATCAATAACTTGATGAATAATTATCCAAATTTGATAATCTTGGTGTCATTTGAAAGCCCTTAATAAGGCCTTTCTAATGATACCAAGAACATTATAATCGGATTACGTGTTGCCGATATATTAAGGAAAACGTTCCATTTGATGAAATTTCCAAAATCGGCAAATCAAAGAATTTCCAAAATTGGCGATTCAGACATTTTCCTTCATAACTCAGCAACGCATGATCCGATTTCAATGTTCTTGGTATCATTAGATAAGCCTTATTAAGGGCTTTCAAATGACACCAAGATTATTCAATTTGGATGATTATTCATCAAGTTATTGAGTAAACATTTAATTGTCTAATTTGGAAATCAAAACAATGGTTGATTCGAATCCGATTCGAATCCATCCGGATGGGATTCGAATCCCATCCGAGTTGATCTGGATGGGATTTAATCCGAATCAATCTGAATCCAATCTGGATTAAATTGACTCGTTAGGAGCACTACTGTCTACTTTGACGCTGAGCAAACCCAAGTACACAGAGACCAAACCCAAGAGGAGGAGGAGTATCTCAGTGAATTCAATTCCGGATACACTACCAAAGAAGATGTACCTCCATCAGGACAGAATATACCTACACAGCAACAGACAGCCATCTATCAAGCCCTTACTCCAGACCTACAACTATTACTCCAGCAACTTATACAGACTCAAAGAACCCCATCACACTCTGCACCAGTACCTTAAGTAGTACCAGTAATACCACTACCAGTAGTACAACCGCCTCCAGTAAACAATATGGCAAACCAACAGATTCTAGACCTTACAGCCCAGGTAGCCATAATGGCAGCAACCATTACTGCCTTAGCTGAACAGACCTGACCTACAAAAAATCTGAGTCTACCTACCTTCAATAGTACTGCACAAGAAGTCCAAAGCTTCATTAGTATAGTTGACACCAACTTCGAAGCCAATCAATGGACCAATGAACGAGTTGCTGACCGCATTTTGACAAACAATCAAGACCATACTTTGGAACAACTCTTTGCTACCACTACAGCCTATATCTGCCAAGTTGTTACATTCTTCCGAGGACCTGCCGAAGAATGGTGGCAAACCCTTCCCGAAAAACCCCTCACATGGGACACCTGACCTGTAGTAGTTGCTCAGAATACAGCAAATAATGCCCCAGGATATGGAGACCATCCTGCAGCCCCTGGACTTAAACAACTCATGATTGCTCAATATCGCAGTGAAACTATGATCGCTGAATCTCGAGTAAAACTCCGTAACCTCAAATTTGATATATATGGCAAAGAGGAATTCGAAACCTTCTGTACAAAACTCGAGTCACTCCTGAACACTGTTGGCCTAGGATATATTGCCAATGATGAAGCACGAAATGGTACAAGAGCAGATCATTTATTTGATGCCCTGCCAGAATGGCTTACTAGAAAAATCCGAGAACAAGGATGCTTGGTTGGTTGTGACCACCAACAATGGTGCCTGGTAAGGATCAAGACTATAGTCAAGCGGATCCTAACAGCTGGACCCATTCTGCCCCAAAGACAATTCAACAACAAGGAAAAGACTTGGACCAAGAAAGAAGAACCCAAGTATGAAGCATCCTGAGCTCCCTCAACATCCACTTCGTGGATACTCAGAAATCATGAACCCACCCAGCTGAGTACCTTCAAGAAACTCACTGAAGGTGAAAGGAACGAACTTAGAAGAAGCAGAGCATGCTTCTATTGCTGAAAGACAGGACATATGGCCAGTGTCTGCCCTAACCGAAAACTCCGAACAGCAACATGAGCAATTGTTACCACTCTGCACCACCTCAACAATCTGACCACCAGAACACTAGACTTTGTCAAGTTAAGACAAACTGCTAAGGCCCCAACCAAAGGAAGTCAAAAAGCAGCTGGATATGACCTGTATGCAGCCAAAGAAGCTACAGTCTCCAACCGAGAAGTCAAACAAGTCTATATAGGAATCAGCATCCAAATTCCTGAAGGACATGTTGGAAGAATATGCTGTCATAGCAGCCTAGCATTGAAAGGACTCTCAGTAGAAGGAGGAGTCATTGATAAAGATTATACAGACGAAATTACTGTCCTCATCTGAAACCATAGTTGGACACCCTTCAAGATTCCCATTGGATTCTGTATTGCCCAGATCCTATTCGAAAAAATTGAGTCAACCCTGATAGTCAAGAAAGTCCTGGAACTACTGCCCACCATCAGAGGATCCAAAGGATTTGGCTCATCAAACAAGGCCCCAGTCCAACCTACCATGAACAAAGAAGAACAATTCTACAAGAAAATCGAAGATGGATATGTATCAAGTGGCCGATGTCCCCATGGCATTAGAATATACTCTTCCTGAATGATTGATGATTGCTTCTCTTGTATCAATGAACTGGCTCAAAGAAGAAGTAACAGAAGGAAAGCTCCTACAACTGAAATTACCACCATTGGATCAGACAAACTGCTTACACTTAAAGCTTTTGTCAACCAAGCACCTGTCAAGATCATGATAGACAGTGGTGCCTCAGGCAACTTTATCAATAAAGAAACAGCCAACAGACTCAAGGTCTTCACCTCTCTGGTATAACAAACTCAAGCAGTTGCCACAGCTGATGGAACCTCACATGTCATTAGCAAGGAAGTCTGCAACCTACCCTTCTGAATTGGTGACTATTGAGTACACATTACCCTTCAAATTGTACTACTCCCTGATAACAAAATCATCCTTGGAACTCCATGGTTAAAACAAGAGAACCCCATGATCGATTGGGTAAACCATTCTCTGACTATCAAGAAAGGACACCACAACTTCAAACTGCAAGGCGAAAAGGACCCACTCAACTCTGGTGATCCTGGACCAAAGATCACCTACATCAACAAGCTACAACTCAAAAAATTGGCCAAGAAATGCCCTCTCTTTGCTATCTCTATCTGTCTACCCAAAGGAGAACCCGAGAACTCTGAAGAAGACTTTTCCAAAGTTGACAGCCATGTCAGACCACTACTCCAGAAATTCCGAGACATATTCCCGAAGAAACTCCCAAAAGGCCTACCTCCCAAACAAGCAGTGGACCATGCCATCAAGACTATTCCAGATGCCAAGCCAGCCTTCAAGTCAATCTACCACATGTCTCTGAGAGAAATCGATGCACTCAAAAAAGAAATTGACAAACTCCTGAAACAAGGATTCATCAGACCCAGTGTATCACCCTATGGTACACCAGTCCTCTTTGTTGTCAAGAAAGGAGGAGACCTGGGAATGTGCATTGATTACTGTGACCTCAATGAACAGACCATCAAGAACTGTTGCCCACTACCCAGAATTGATGAAATATTCGATAGGCTTACCAACCCACAATTCATGAGCTCTTTTGACCTGTGAAATAGTTACTGGCAAATTGCCCTAAAAGAAGAAGACATCTACAAGACAGCCTTCCGAACCTGCTATGGACATTTCGAATTCCTGGTTATGCCCTTTGACTTAACTAACGCTCCTACAACCTTCCAGACACTGATGAATACTATCCTGCACCCATACCTGGACAAATTTGATATTGTCTACATTGACAACATCCTAGTCTTCAGCAAAACCCTGGAGGAACATCTTGAACACCTGGAGCTAGTACTACTGAAACTCCAAGAAAACCGACTCTTTGTGAAACTCAGCAAGTATGAATTTCTCTTGAAAGAAATCCAATTCCTTGGATACATCGTCACACCAAAAGGAATCAAAGTGGACCCTAGCAAAATCTCCACAATTAAAGATTGGCCCAGATCCAAGAAGCTGAAAGACCTCCAGTCATTCCTGGGATTAGCAAACTATTATAGACGATTTGTCGCCAACTTTGCCAAAATCACCACTGCTCTTACCCAAATGACCAAGCATAGCAAGAAAGAAGAATAGCCCTGGACTACAAAACAAGAAAAGAAATTCAACAATCTTGTAAATTGGGGACCTGAACAAGATACCGCCTTCCAAGTACTGAAGGATGCTTTGATAACCACTCCAGTACTTCAAGCGGCAAATCCTGCCCTACTATATGAAGTTACTACTGATACCTCTGACCTAGCCCTTGGAGCAGTACTCATGCAAGAAGGACACCCTGTGGCCTATCACTCCCGCAAGTTCAATGACGCTGAAATCAACTACACAACTCACAAGAAGGAAATGTTAGCCATCGTAGACACTCTGATCAAATGGCGACCATATCTAGAAGGGACACACTTCACTGTATTAACTGATCACAAGTCATTAGTCAACATCAAGACCCAGGCTACTCTTTCTTGAAAACAAGCCAGATGGATGAAAGTCCTCACCAATTTTGACTATGAAATCCAGTACCACCCTGGCAAGAAAAACATTATTGCCAATGCAATCTCCAGACCACCTATCGAAGAAGTCATCCAAACTCTCACCCTAGTTACAAACTCTATCATGGAATAAATTATTGCAGCATCCTTCCTCTGGTACAATTCGCATTACACAAACTTCAGGCAACAGTTTTTTGACACAAAGCAGAGGAAAGCTATTATAAACATGTCTACGAGCAAGAGTTCTGATGGGCATGCTGGGTCGGGTGGACCTGGGGCCTTTGGCTGGCAGCAGGTTGGGAGGGGTTATGGCCTGGGGATGGGGGCCTTTGGAGGGTCGAAGGGCAGCGAGGGTGCTGGTGGAGGGCCGGTGTCAGGTGGATATGGAGGAGGGACTGGCCCTATGAGCTTTGCTGACAAGGTGAAGGGGGGCAGATGGCCAACTGGAACCAGGGCTGGTGCTGCTGTGGGGAAGGGCAAGGCAAGCCTTGGAAGGGGGGGAGGTCCCCAGCCTGGGGGTGTGAGCGTAGGGTCTGGAGGTGTTGTGGCTGAGGGCAGGACTGCTGATGGAAGCATGATGGGGAATCATGGAAAAAAAAGAGATGTGACGGCTGATGGCGGAGCGGGGCTGGGGCTACTGATTTGGAAGGGAGACCTGGCTGATGGTGTGACAGGGCTGGTGGTGGCGCCATTACTCAAGAAGTCGATTTTGGAGTTTGTGGTCACCTTGTGCTTCTGAGGCTTAGCGGTGACAGCAAGGATGGTCTTGGGGCTTATCTCGCAGCAGGTGGCTGGGGCTGCTTTGGTGAAGTTCCTGAAGGGACTGGAGAGAGTGGAGGTGAGATTTGAGGAGGCAGGCCCACTGGATGTGGCAATGAAGACAGGAGTGGTAGTTGGCAAAGTAGCGGTTCCTATGGTGAGGTACCTTAGGTGGGACCCCAGGGTAGTACAGTTGATGGTCAAGGGGGTGCCTACGGTGATGAAGATGGAGACCAGAAGGAGGGTTGAGGAGGTGATGGCCGAGTATGGCGATGTTGTAGATGTTGGGTTCAGGGTGTGGGAGGGGACAGAAATCAGGATGGTGATGTGGATATCAGAATTAGGCTGGCAGGGAGGGAGGCCACGGGAAAGGAGAGGGACTGGCCTTTGGTATTGATGTGGGTTGCTGTTGTCTGTAGGGTGTCAAGGGTGAAGGGGAGTGAGGAGGAGGAGGAGGACTTGTTGGAGGCATTGGAGGAGTTGAGTGGTGCAGTGGAATGGAGGGCGAAGGCCTGGAAGCTTTTCGAGGAGTTGACGCATCTGGAGGTTGTTGGGGGGAAGCATGTCCGCATGGACAGGAAGCAGTGGGAGTGGATACAGGGGCATAGGAGGCAGAGGGAACTTCTGGTGAGTATGATGGCAGAGGAGAAGAAGACGGCAGTTGGAGCTGAGGTATCTGGGGATGTCAGTGCTAGTGTCTGGGCAGGTAATGGTGGAGGGGAGGCTGAGGCAGGCAAGGAAGAGGCTGGGAAGGTGCTGGGCAAGGACCCCTATACCGATGGCACTTTTGAGGTCTGGGAACAGGAATTGGATGACACCCCCCCTCCTCTTACCAGGAGGGGCCCGGCTGTGACGAGGAGGGCACCTGAGGATGTGGTGATGAAGGGAGCCCAGCGGGTGCGCTTTGGGGTTCCAGATGTGGAAAAAGGGGACCAGGTGGTAGCAGCTGGTGAGGATGAGCTGGTGGATGTCTCTGAGGAGGAGTGGGATGAGGCCGCCAGTGTAGGTGCCGATGTCATGATGTTGGATGCAGGGCAGCTGGCAACCCCTGAAGGGAAGGAGGTGGGGTACTTGCTGTGGATGCGCATGATGATGGATAACCTCGCTGCAGATACATTGGGAGAGGTGGACCTGCGGGTGATGCTGGAAGAGCACTGGGAAAGGGTTCTGCAGGGCGAGAGAGTGGTGGAGGCACTGAAAGGGGATATTCTTGTGATCTTCCTAGAGGAGGAGGGTTATGAGGTCAATGGAGTGAGGAAGGCGGAGCTGGCAGTAGCTGCGGGTGAGAGGGCAGCCTACTGTTGGGTTGAGCATTATGGTTTGTAGCTCTGGAGAGAGGCTTGTCTGGAGTATAGGGAGGACTTTGAGGAGAGGGAGGATGGCGCTATGGTAGAACTTCTGGAAGGGTTGGAGGCGCAGGAATCAGGGGAAAGAGAATGAGCTGCTGAGCATGCATTGGACTTGGTGCAGGAGGAGCAGGATGCGGACTTTTAGAGGATGGGATATTCATTTAACATTATATCCTATAAACAGTACAATGAATATTTGCTCTTTGAATGTGAATGGGTTGCGGGGATCTGGACGGCGTAAGAACATTTTTACTTAGCTCAAGGGATTGGAGGCGGACTTATTTCTACTATAGGATGTGAGGTGTGAGGATGAGGATGATAGGATGGAGTGGACTAGGGAATGGGGTGGGGCCGCTGCTTGGTTTGAGAAGGTGGCGATTCTGGTGAGGAAGGGTAGAGGGGACTTGGAGAGCATCAGGAGCTGGGGAGATCGACTGGTCTGGGGAGATTGGCAGAGGCCGGGGTGGGAGTCAGTGCAAGTTGGCTCTTACTACTGCCCTGCAGTTAGGGGTGAGAGGATTGTGTGGATCGAGGAGCTGATGGAGGAGAGTACTCTCTTAGAGGGAGGGGTGGATGTTCTGGGGGG
>RBNI01005219.1:0-12875 GCA_003990745.1 Jimgerdemannia flammicorona | reverse complement strand
TTTATAGTCACTTGGACTCTGCCTTTATTACCAGTCTATGAGTAAGTATACATCATCACCACCCCCTACCCAATCCCCATAGGGGGGCCCCTCTCCACCTCCTCACGAATAAAAATCACCCTTTCCCCAACTACTCCAACTCTCCCCCCACTCTGCCCACAAATTTTCTCCACTAAGCAGCACCTCCGACCACCCTGCAGCCCCCAACCAAGCCACCAGCCTGTTAAGGTGTCTTCCATAAGCCTATGCCACTGCAACAACCGGTCTCCCAAGCCCTGTCTCCTCCCATCCTCAAAAACAAATAGCCAATGACTGGCCAGCCCCACCCAGATAGCCAAAGCCCAACCCAAAGTAAGCTACTCCTTCCCAATCCCCCCTATCAATCTATCCCTCAAGTTCTCCCACCTCCCCCATACTTCATCTCCTCTGCGCCATACCCCCAAACATTCCCCAATTGTCCGCCAAAAATCCCCCAACACCTCACACTCTCCTAGCCAATGTTCAGGCATCTGTACATAACCCCCCTCCTGCTCTACATTATGGCACTCCTCACAGTTGAAGCAACCCCCTATGACAAGGTGCCCTGAGCGAAAGTTGAGCATAACATTCCTCTGCAGCATGCGCCACCAGACCACCCAGTACTTTGGCGGCATCCACTTTCTCACTGCAGCACTCCAGGTCCAAACACCATACCAATTCCACTCTTCGCCAATTCCAACTCCTTGCCAGCCGCTAGGCCACAGATCTTGGCCCAGTCCCCTTTGGCATTCTATTCCATCCCCAATGTCGAACTCAATCAAAGGAGTGCCACCCAGCAATATATGATCCCATCTCCACATAGCCGGGTCCCAGTCCTCCTCTCCTTCATTCTCCTGCCAATGAATACCAATGCGGTGCACCCCTTCTACAATCCCCCACCAAAATCCTCTATATCACAATTGTTCAGTGTTCTGAAGTCCAACCAATGAGAGGAGATTGCCAGTTGAGCCCCTTGGTGATGACCGCCTCTCCCAGATCTTCTGTAGCAGAGAAACCCAACCACCTCCTCTCAATTCCACAGCCCTCTTTAGCCACCATGCTCTCAAGCAATGTAACTGTTTAGGAAAGTCAACCAGCCCCAGACCACCTCTTGCCACTGATAGGGACAGGGTCTCCCAACCAATCTGACTCTGCCTGCCAGCCCAAATCCATCTCTTCACTAACTTCATCAATCTCTTCACCACCCAGGCTGGGAAGTCCAGATGATATGCCAGGTACCACAACTTCGGCAGCCAGTAGACATTCAAAATCGAGACCTGCCCTGCTAGAGAAAATTGTCTTCCTCCCCAACTCCGCAGGGCCTCCTCCCAGATTCCAATCCTCTGCTCCCACCAAAGCCTGGGCAGAACTGACCCATAGACTGACAAATAGATGCCCAAGTACTGCACTGCTTCACCAGTGGGGACAATTGTTCCTATAACTTCCCCTCCCACCAGGCCATTACCTAGTACCATTGTTTCACACTTATGCCAATTCAGCTTAGCTCCAGAGTTCTCCTCATACCACTCCACAGTCTTCTTGAGCTCTTCAACATCAGCAATCAAACCCAAACCCACCACCATGTCATCTGCAAAGGCCCCAACTTTCCATCCTATGCCAAAGACAGAGAGCCCTGCTATCCTTCTCTGAATTCTGTCCATAAGGGGTTCTAGGGAAAGAGCATACAAAATGGGGGACAGTGGGTCCCCCTGGGGCACCCCCCTACCCAAGGGGAATGCTACCCCTCTATGTCCATTACACGTGAGTGCAGCCCTACTCCCTTCCAGTAGGCTGACCATTGCTGACCAGAATTAGCATGGAACCCCCATTCTATCCAAAACTTTTGCCAGCCAGACTCTTCGCACCCAGTCATATGCCTTCTCCTGGTCCAAGAAGACTAGATGCCCATCCAGTCCACAGGCCCTTGCCCCTTCGATAACTCCATGTACCCAGGCAGTGCCATCCCTGATGAGCCGACCACCCACAAATCCCCTCTGCTCAACCCCCATGACTTGCTGGGCCACCTTCTGTAGTCTCGCCACCACTACCTTAGTTACCAACTTTATGTCCATATCTAGCAACATTATCGGCCGCCAGTTCTTCCAATCCTCCCACCTTCCTTTGTTTTTATAAAGCAGCATCACCAGCCCAAGGTCCTGCTCTCCCACCCACTGTCCTGTCTATAGAATCAGGTTGCACAATGCTGTCATCTCTCCCATCACCCCTGGGACTCCAACCATTCACTTCCAAAAGTCCCAGGGCAGACCATCCTCCTCTGGAGCCATACCTGGCATTGTCACGGCAAGAACCTAGTGGATCTCATCCTCCTGTACAGGCATCACCAGGTCACCTAGCCCCTTGACTTGTGGTGGGTACCAATCCTCCAATGTATGTTCAATGGTAGCGGCATCCGCCCCACCCTCCTCCTCACTCTACAATCCACTCCATCTCTCCTTCAGTGATCCAAGAATGTCCTATACACCATGCACCAATCTACCATCTGAATCCAACACCCCTTCCCACTGTTGCTGTACCTGCCTCGCCCTAAGAGTTCTTGTAAGAAACTTGGAAGGCCTCTTGCCTTCCTCCAGATCCTGCCAGCGAAGCCATACCACCAAGCTCTGTACCCTCACCTCTTCCTCTTCCTGCAGCACCTGTTGTAGTTCCCCAACCTCCATTTTCGCCCTTGTTAACCTCCAATCTTCTTCTTCCTCCACCATCTTCAGCCTCGCCCAGTCCTCCAGAAGCCTTGTCAATCTAGTAGAGGCCCAATGCACTCTACACCTTCACTACTTCCCTGCCTTCTTGCCAGCCTCACTCCAGTAAATCTTGGCCATCTCCTTCATCCTCATCCACTGAGTCCCAACTGAGGTCCCTTTCTGCCACCAGTTCTCCACCCTCAGCTGAATGTCTTTAGCCTACTCATCCCACCAGATCTTGTCATCTAACAAAGAGGAATTGAGGCGCCAATGTCCAGGCCCATCCCCACTTCCCCCAAAGCACCCCTGTCCCAAAAGCCCCCAGTGATCCAACCATGGACACCATTCTACCTCCAATGATTTCCAAACATCTAGGCCCCAGCAGCTGGCCATCAAAATCCAGTCGATTCTTGTCCCCAGACCCCCTGCCCAATGTGTATAAACCCTCCTATTCCCCCAGCGCTCCCTACCAGCATCTACTAGCGCACTTAGCCTTTCTACTTCCTCCCATGCCACCAGTCCTCTACTCCTGCTCTCAGCTCCTTGTCCTCCATCCATTCTATCCAACAGTATGTCCCAAACCATATTGAAATCACTCCCAAGCATATCCACTCCAGCCTCTGCAAGTAGCCCACTCTCTCGTAAGCCTTTCACCCAATCTACTCTCTCACTCCATACCACGGGGCAGTAGCAGGAGCCTACTGTAACTGGCTCCCAGCCTGCCCGAATCCACTCACCCCAGACCAGCCTCTCCCCCCAGCTCCTCACCTTCTGAATCTCCCCTCTGCCTTTCCGAATCAAAATCCCAACCTTGCCCTTCCAAATCGCCACACCTCTCCATTATTTTGTCCATTTCATCCTATCAGAATCATCTTCACACCAGACATCTTGCAAGAGGAAGAGATCGGCCTCCAATCCCTTCATCCAAGTAAAAATGTTCTTACGTCAAGTAGCGCCCTGTAACCTATTTATGTTTAAAGAAAAAATATTGGTTGTACTGTTCATAATGGAAGATGTTATGTTGTCAATCAATCTCTACTGCTCCATGCTCATCTCCTCCTGCACCATGTCCAGATTATGTTCCGCAGCCACCTCCTCCTCTCCTGCTCTCTGAGCCTCCAATCCAGCCAGCAGTTCATTCATCTCTCCATCTGCCTTCTCCTCGAACTCCTCTTGGTATTCTATGCAAGCCTCCTGCCAGAGCTGCAGTCTATGATGCTTGTTCCAGCAGTATTCAGCCCTCTCTCCAGCAATAACCGCCATCTCTGCCTCCCTCTCCTTATCCACTTCATACCCTTCCTCCTCTAGGTACACTGCAAGGATTTCCACCTTCAATGTCTTCATTACTCCATCCCCCTGCAGTATCCCTGCCCAATGATCATCACTCATCACTTGCAAGTCCACCTCCCCCAGCTCTTCCGCCACCAGGTTGTTCATCATCCAGCACATCCAAAGTAAGTTCCCCACCGCTTTCCCCCCCAGAGTCACCGGTCTCCCTCCATCCAACATTGTGGTGTCAGCTCCAGTGCTTGCAGACTCATCCCATACCTCCAGGACATCCACCAGTTCCTTCTCACCAGCCGCCACCACCTGTCCCCCATATGCCACCTCCGGAACTCCAAATTGCACCCTCTGGGCCCCTCGCATTGGCACATCTTCTACCACCCTGTTTCGGGAAGCCGGGCCATGCCTGACAAGAGGGGTAGGGGTAGGGGAGCCCTCCCAGTCCTCCTCCCAAACCTCCAGCATACCATCAGTGAATGGGTCCTTACTATGCTTTGCCTTATCCTCCCCTGCCTCCTTCTTGTCCTTCCCCTCCCCTCGCCAGCCCAGACACTCGCTTCAGCTCCCCCTGCACCCTTCTCCTTGCTCGTATCCCCCAGTGGCCCGTTACCCAGCTTGGCCAGCAGCTCCTTCTGTCTCTTACGCCCCTGAGCCCTTTCCCACTGCTCCTTGGTCACTCGAATCCACTTTCCATCCACCACCTCCAAGTGCGTCACCTCCACAAAAGCCTCCCAAGCCTTCGCTTGCTGCTTTACAGCACCACCCAGCTCTTCTAGCGCTTCTAATAAATCCTCCTCCTCCTCCTCACTACCCTTCACCCTTGTCACCTTGCACAAGATCGCTCCCCAGACCATCGCTGAAGGCCAGTCCCTTATCTTCCCAGTAGCTTCCTTCCCAGCCAGCCGAATCCTCACATCCATGTCACCAGTCCTGAGCAAGGTCCCTTCCCAGATCCTGAATCTGATATCCACTACCTCTCCATACTCTGCCATGAAGTCCTCAACTCGCTTTCTCATCTCCATTGCTGTCACCGTCAGCACTCCTTTCACCAGCAGTTGGACCACCCTGGGATCCCACCTCAGGCAATACGCCATCGGAACACACACCTCCCCAACCACTAATCCAACCTTCAGTGCCTCCTCCAGCAGTGCCACCTCCTCAAAACCCACCTCCACTCTCTCCAGTCCCTTCAAAAACTTCACAGATACAGCTCCTGCCACCTGCTTAGTGATGAGCCCCAGCACCATTTTTGCCATCACCGCCAAGCCTCAGAAACACATTATGACTGCAAATTCCAAGATTGACTTCTTGAGTAACGGTGCCACTGCCAGTCCCATTACACCATCCACCAGGTCCCCAGGCCTCGTGCCCTTCCCACTGCTCAGCTCACCATCAGCAGTCCCATCTAGATTTTTTTCCAGATTGCCCATCACACCTCCATTAGCAGTCCTCACCCCAGCCGCTACCCCCCCAGCTCCACCCCTATGGCTCTCCAGAGAGGCACCCCCATGAGGTTGCTGCCTAGAAGCCCTCACTGGCACCTTTCCCCCCCTCAGCCAGCTCTCTAGTCCGGCCCCCTACTGACCCCCCTTCACCTTCTCTGCAAAGCTCACTCTGCCAGACCCTTGACCTCCAGCTCTGCCCCCTCCTCCACCACATCCTCCTGCTAGCAGGCCCCTCATGCTTCCCCCTAAGCCAGGGCCTCTCCCCACTTGCTGCCATTCGAATGCTCCAGGGCCACCCTGCCCAGTATATACCTCAGGATGTTCGTTGGTTGCCATGAAACTAGTAGCTTGTCTCCAGAAACTGTGTCAAAAGTGTTGCCAAAAGATTGTGTAACCTGAATGTTACCGGAGAAAGATGTGTCAAGACATTTTTGCTCAGGTATCTTCTTGTTGGGTATCCATAGTGTTCCTTTTTCTGCAATGTTTGATATTGTATGTTTCCAGATAAAATATGTGGTATCCTTCTGCTCACTGTGTACTCCAAATCCTAGAGCTGCAGTTCCTTTCTTTGGTGGGGAGTGAGTGCTTCTATGTAGTTCTGGAGGGCTTCGCATGCATTCTTCAGGGCTTCTTCTTTTTCCCAGGTGGCATCATGGGTGGGGTAACCCTTCCACTTGATCAGAAAAAACCACTTGACTGTTTTGGGGTATTTGCGGACCTTGTGGTCAAGTACTTCCTCAATTTTGAATTCCTCATGATGGTTGATCCTAATTGGGGGTGGTGGTGGAACTGTATGCTCGGGGAATGGGTTCTCGTGATAGTCCACCAATTGGCTGATATGGAATACTGGGTGTACTCAGATATTGTGAAGAAGTTGCAACTTGTAGTTGACTTTGCTGATTTTTTCCATGATCTTGTATGGTCCAATTCTTCTAGCATGGAGTTTCTTTGCTGGTTGTTGTGTCAGAGTGTCTGGGTGGAGGCGGTCTGTTCTAAGTATGACCATGTCACCAATATTGTAGGAGGCTTCTCTTTGCTTCAAGTTTGCATACTTGGTCTGGTAGTCTTGTGCTTCTATGAGAGCAGCTCTTGTCATTTGGGTAAGATCAGAAATAGTCTCAGCCAGATCTTGGGCTGCTGGGACTGCTGATTTCACAGTAGTACTTGGGGTCCTTGGGTGTTGACCATGGTTCAGGAAAAATGGAGTCTTCTTCATGGAGATTTGCTGGCTATTGTTGTAGGCAAACTTGGCATGGGCTAGGTACTTGTTCCAATCATTTTGTTTATAACAGCAGAAGATACTAAGCATCTGTTTGAGAGTCCTGTTGGTTTTCTCAGTTTGACCGTCAGTCTGAGGGTGGTAGGCAGTAGAGAACTTTAGCTTGGTTCCATGGAGAGAGAAAAATGCCTTCCAGAAGTTGCTTGTGAACTTAGCATCTCAGTCAGATACAATAGTGCTAGGCATGCCATATAGCCTAAATACTTGGTTGAGGAAAATCTTAGCAATCTCTGGTGCTGTAGCAGTGGTCTTGGTGGGTGCAAAATGGGCTTGTTTACTTAGGTGGTCCACGAATACCACAATGGCATCCCATCCTGCCTTGGTCTTGGGGAGTTGGACAATAAAGTCCATTGTAATCTGGTCCCAATTGTGACTCGGGATAGACAAAGGTTGCAGGAGTCCTGCTGGTAGCTTGTTATCACTTTTAAACCTTTAGTATATCTTGTATGAGGCCACAAAGTCTTTATGTCCTTGGTCATCTTTGGCCAGTAGAACTCTCTTGAGAGGAGGTTGTAGGTCTTTTCGAAACCAAAGTGTCCTGCTGCAGAAGTATCATGGAGTTCCTGCATGATCTTGAGTCACAGAGTATCATTATTAAGTACAACTACTCTGTCATGGTCTCTGTAGATAAGTCCATCATGGTAAGTGAATCTCTTGGCCATTTGCCTCATGGGTTCTGGGACCTCAGCCTCTGGGTCTTGGCAGAATTGAAGGAAATTCATCAGGGGGCTATCTTGCTGGTAGCCATCCTTGATCATCTGGGTGAGGTCTCTAATTACTTTGACCATGAAGACAAGTTCATCTTCCATGTACCTGGAGAAACCATCAGCCACATGGTTGATTTTGCCTGGGATATACTTGATTTCCATATCAAAGTTGGCAATGATTTCCATCCAGTGGGCTTGTCTGTAAGTCAGCATGGGCTGTGTATAAATATACCACAGTGCATGGTGATCAGTGTAGGCCACAAATGGCTGTCCTAGGAGGAAATGGCACCATTCCTGAAGTGCAGTGACAATAGCCAGGAGTTCCTTCTCATGGGTGGTATACCAGGTCTCAGCTGGCTTGAGCTTTTGGGAAAGATAGGCCACTGGGCAGTCCTCTTGGCTGAGTACTGCTCCAATAGCAATGTCAGAGGCATCTGTGGTCAGAGTGAATGGTCTGGTAGGGTCAGGTGCAATTAGCACTGGGGCCTCAGTAAGGAGTCTCTTGAGATGGTCCATAGTCAGGGTGCATTCAGGGGTCCATTGAGCTTTGATGTTCACTTCTTTGCAGGCCAGGCTGGTTAATGGAGCTGGAATAGCAGAATATCCTTGGATAAACCTTTGATAATAACCGGCAATACCCAGAAAGCACTGGAGTAGCTTGAGGATAGTAGGGATAGAGATATCCTTAAGGGCTGATACCTTTCGGGGGTCTATATTGATACCTTCAGCAGAGATGTTGTGTCCTAAGTACTCGATCTGGTCTTGATAGAACTTACACTTGCTCATCTTGGCATAGAGCTGGTGTTCTCACAGAAGGGTCAGTACTTGTCTGAGGTGGGTGTAGTGTAGTTCCACTGTCTCACTGTAGATTAGTATATTGTCAATATACACAAGGATACAGATATTGAGGATGGTCCAAAGATGTCATTTATCAGATACTGGAATGTTGCTGGTACATTGGTCAATCTAAAAGGCATGACTTGGAACTGGTAGTGCCCAAACTGTATTCAGAAAGCTGTCTTCTCAATGTCCTTCTCATCAATGAGAATCTGGTGGTAGCCATTTCACAAATCTAGTAGAGAAAAGGTCTTAGTCTTGAAGATTTGGTATAGCAACTCGTCAATCCTAGGTAAGGCATACTGGTTCTTGATGGTGATCTTGTTGAGGGCTCTGTAGTCAATACACATTTGTAGAGAGCCATCCTTCTTCTTGACAAATAGAATGGGGGCTCTAAATGGAGAGCAGCTGGGTTCAATGTATCCTTGGGCCAGTAGTTTAGTCAATTCATCCTTGAGGGTCTTGAGCTCAGGTTGGGCCAGTTGGTAAATACTCTTGTATGGGGGTTCAGATCCTGGAATAAGATCAATTCCATGTTGGATTTGGTGCTTGGGTGGAAGTCCTTGGGGGTCTTGAAATATATCTTGGAATTCTTCGAACAGTTCTTGAGCTTCTGTTGGAATTGGGCTACTTGTAGCTTCAGTGACTTCTTGTACTGTACAGATGAAGTAGGTGTTTCCCTTTTTTTGAGAGAGTCTCTTCATTTGAATGGCAGAGATGATTTTGATTCCTTGGTGGTTGGTACCTTCCTGGGGTATCAGGGTGATTTTTCTGCCTTTGTGGGTCAGGTTAACCTCGTTGGTTCTCTAGTTGATGTTTGGGTTGTGCTGGGTCAACCAGGCTTTTTCTAAGATAATATCTTGTCCTGGGAGGTCTACAATGCTGAAGTCCAACTTCTCTTGATATTTGCCAATCTTGAGCAAAAGATCTTCACAGATCTTGGTCAATGGTGCAGTCTTTCCATCACCAAAGGTAACACTTCTTTTCTCAGTAGTTGGTCTGCTTTGGGCTCCAATCCTCTTAGCAGTCTTAGTGCTGATATAGTTTCCAGTAGCACCACTATCAAGCAAGACATTGACATTCTGTCTGTGGGCTTGGCCTGTGAACTTGATGCAACTGTCCTCCTTCTTGATAGTGTTGAGCTCTTCATCTTCATTGTTGTCCCAATTGCTGTCAGTCTCCTCAAAGTCAGTTTCTCCCCATCCTTCACAAGGAGGGTTGTCTTATTTGGGTTCCTCAGTCTGTTGAGCTTGGTGTTTCTTGGATTGAATCTTGAAAACTTTGGAGAGGCATGTATGGCATTCACCAACATGTTTCATGCAGTACATTTGAATGGAATGAGGGCATCATCCACATGGTGCATAACCATCTGCAATTCTCTTGTACCAGTTTTCATCATCTTCCTTCATGGTAGTGACCTTTTGACTGAGAGGTTTGTTGGTAGATCCAAACCCTTTCTTGCTATGGTCTGTCTGGGAGAGTTCAGGGACTTCTTCAATGGTGAGATCTTGACGGATTTCTTCAATGATTGCTTGGGCAATTCTTTGGCCTGTTTTGACTTTAAATGATGTGTCTCCAAAATTTCGCAAGATGACATGGATTTTACCAGTAAATCCTTGGTCAACTACTCCTCCTCCTAGTCCAATGTTGAACTCTTTGGCTAGGCTGCTTTACTCAGTAAGGCAGATGTATGTACCTCTGGGAGCTTGCATTGCAATTCCTGTTCGCACTGTAGCATTGGTACTTGGTGGAATAGTGAGGTCTTGGCTGCTGTAGAGGTCATATCCAGCATTAGTTGGGTGGGCCTTAGTGGGGATGGTAGCCTTATACCATATCTTCTGCACTTTGATGACATTCTCGGGGTTCTTCCTTCCTGGGCCTTCTCTAATAACAGTAATGTTCTGGTTACTGGGTTTGCCTGTTCTGTTCTTCTTCTCAGAGCATCTGAATGAGATGTGTCCTGTCTTCTTGCAGATGAAGCACAATCCCTTTTCATGGAGCTGCTTCTTCTCATCCTCAGTGAGAGGTCTGGGTCCTCTGGGGTTTCACTGGTTCCTTTGATCATTTCTCCTGGTAGGATTCCTCCTATCTTGGTTATCCTTCTTGTATTCTTGATTTCATGGAGCTTGTGCAGTAAGGATTTTGCAGGCCCTTCTTTGTACTTGGGCAAAGCACCATGAGTAGTGGGGGTATCCTTGGGGAAGACCTTGTTCCTTGATCTTCTGGGTGAGCCAGTCTGGTAGGGCTGCAAAGAGATGGTTGGCTCTGGTGCCATTGATGGCCAAATTGTTCTCCTGGTAGGTAAGTCTAATGGTTTTGAGATAGACATCCATTCTGGTAGCAAAGATCTCTAGATTCTCTTCACCATTCTTGTGGAACTTCATCTGAGACAGTTTGTTCCAAGTTTCTTATATGTAGGCTGCATTTTGGAATTTGGTCAGTAGTAAGGCCTTGAGTCCTGGGCCTGCTTCATAGTTGCCCCAACCTGGTCTATTGTTGGCAGGTACTTGTCCATTGACTTGAGGGCAGGCTACCCAGGCTACTGGGTGTTGTTCCAAGGTTCACCAGAATTTGGCTGCTGTTCCAGTGAAGAATGTGGCTACTGTTTCCACTTGTGCTGCTGATGTAGCAAACAGCTGTTGAAGGGTGCTGTTCTGGTTGTTGGTGAGCATTCCTATAGGTATTCGGTTGTCATTCCATTGGTTTGCTCTGTAGCCTGTGTCAACTGCATTGATGAAGTTTTCAATATCACTGTTTTTCCACTGAATGTTGGGATTCACAAGGTCTTGGTTGGTTTGTTCTGTTCAGCAATCTGTCCTACTATCCCTGCTAGTACTGCTAGCTGGGTGGTCAGTGCTATAATGTTGGCATCTACCATTGTGTTGACTATTGGTGGTGGGCCTGTTGGGGTAGATTCTCCTGAAGATTGTTCTGCTTGGTGGGGTTGTGGTGCTGTATGACTTGGAGTTACTTGATTTCTAGATATTAAGTCAAAGAGTTCTGTGAGAGAGGGTAAACCAAACCTCTGTATAGGTGGCTGGATTGGTTCTGGGGTCTGATCTTCTTGACCTGTGGTTCCTTGGTAAATTCCTAGGCCTGCTGTTCCTTGTTGGCTGTCATCAGACTGATAACCTGTAGAGTCTTCATCTGACTCCCTTCCCTGATGAGATAGTGCATCCTCGTACTGACTAGATCCTTCAAAGAGGATATCAGTCTCTGGCTAAGTAGATGGGCCTGCTTCTTGTTCAGCAGTAGGGGATGGTTGGCCTGCTTGCTCATTCTTGTACCTGGTTATGGCAGAGGTATAGTATACAACTAGCCTGTAGTAGAGAGAGGTCTTGGTTGGGGTATGATGATATCTGTCAGAAGCAATCCACTCAGTAGCTGCTTCTCTTACAACAGGGGGTGTGATATAATCTAGAAAATCCTGGGTGGCTGCAGCAGTATATTCTGGGGTTCTAGTGGTTCCAATGTGTCCTCAGAGGAGTTCGTAGAACCTATGGTGGCTAATAATATTCCTAAGTCCTGAGTGGTATGTCCTAAAGGCCTGGTATAGATCCTTGTAAGCCTGGTCAATTACAAGCTGATGGGTCCTTGGGTCTGTGGTTTCCTGGTACCACTTGGTCCTAATGGCAAGGACTTCTCTGGCTCTGGTTTGAGGATCTACAGTTGGTTCTGGGGGTTACTCCTGTCCAAGGTTGGTCTTGTTCCAACTTCAGGAGTGTGTTCTTTGGTACCTTCTTGGCTTGGTAATCTGCTGCTACCAAGTTGTAATAACTCTCACTTCTACCCCTCTCTTATCCTTTGGATAATTAGGGAAGTAGACTATTACTTAGGGACTTATTATACATACAATGTATACCAAGAAGCCTTCAGTTTGAGGAAGCACTCACTTATAAGTAGTTATAGCAGCAGTGCCTTCTGTTTCAAAGGTCTTTCTCTGGTTTGTCTTCTGTTTCAAAGGTCTTTCTCTTGTGCCCTATTTTGAGGGTCTTGTTCTTTGCTGTGCACAGACTGAATTAACCTTGGAATTCAGGTTCAATGGGTTTACTTAAGTCTTTGGGGATTTATATACTGGTCTCAGTTCTGGCAGAAGTTAGCTAGGCTTCTGGAGTTTAGTCAGAAACACTAGAGTCACTTAGGTGTCATTACTAAGACTCAGGGGAATGTGTGTGTGTGGGGGGGGACTTGATTCTTGTATTAAGGACTGAACTAAAACTACTTTATTTCAGATGGAAACTGAGGGGTATTTATACAAGTTGGTCTGCGATTTCTGACTAAATATGAGTAACTAATTTGGTAACTATAATGAGGTTTGTGATCGCAACCTTTGTCAGGTGGTTTTTGATAAAAAATAACTTTGTGATCAGGACCTCAATTACTAGGCAATGATCAGCAGCTGTGGCAACTGTTGCTGTGGCACCGATTGTTGGGGATAAGCTGGATATCGTTTTCCATATCGTTTCACATCATTCGTCATTTGTCGTTCATAATATCATATGCCATGCTTTGTTTGTATGATGACGTCATCGCCGCCAGGTCATGTGATTGTTCATGAATCGCTCATTGCATCCCATCTGTTTGCTCATTCATTCATTCTATTACA
>RBNI01005218.1:0-12878 GCA_003990745.1 Jimgerdemannia flammicorona | reverse complement strand
AAAAAAAAAAAAAAAAAAAAAAAAAAAAAAAAAAAAAAAAAAAAAAAAAGTAAGATAAAATATTGCAATATTAACATAATTATATATTAAACCTATAATTGATATTTATAATTAATAGATTAAAAATAATGGTTTCTAATATATTTAAATTATTTATTTATTTATTTATTTATTATTATTAGGTTATTTTAAATATAAATTTATCTAATATACATATATAATAAGTATTATATATTTCTATATTACTAAATATAAAGAGTAATGATTAAACTTAATTTTAATATAAGTTTTATTATTAAATATTTATTTAAATAAAGTAAAAAGTAATTTTAGTATCTATTGCTTATATATAATTACTAATAATCTATAATAATATTAAATAAATATTATTATTTAAAATAAGACAATATATATAATAACTTATAATTTTGCTACTAATTTTTTCAATATCTAATTATAAAATATAAATATCTAAGTTAATATAGAGTGTACTGTAACAAAATTAGACAAAGTGAATATTTGATATTATTCAATATTACTCAAAGATTTTATTTTTGTTTAACTTTTTTTTACTTTTTAAAACTTTTTAATAATGAGAAGAGAACAAAAGTTCACTAGAAAAAGCAGACCATAAACAGCATCAGCTTTATTATGATTTTGTCTTTTTATTTACTAATTATACTAAATAATCTTTAATTCTTATACTCTTTCTGTAAGAGGGTTGCTTTTTAGGGTAACCATTACGTAGTTCTAGAAGAGTTTTCTGGAAGTTCTGGATATTCTGGAAGACTGTTTTCTTATGGTCAAGATCAATTTCATATGGAGTATGTCCTCTATGCTTATTGATTTCAAGATCAGGTTGACGTCTCAACCAAAGTCCTTTTTCGGACTGGTTCTGGATGTTCAGGATTTTCTGTATTTCAGGAAGTTCAAGAAACTAAGACCAGCTTAGTTGAATTAGCATATCGCTGCAGACAATACCCAATTAGGAAATTTCGTGATGGGGTTAGGAGTAGGACCTAATGGGGAGCGGATTTACTTAAGAGTGATTTGTGGGTTATTAAATAGGTTTATTCGCTATTTATGATATTGCTATACTAGGAGTAGTTGTGTGAAGGGATATTGTGAGGAAGTGCTCAGGAGTTGTGTTCAGATTGTTCAGGTCTGAGATTCTGAGGTCTGGGGGAGGGGGTATTTATACTAGTGGGGGGCTATCTGGACTATGCTAGATATGGATATAGCACTAAGTGCTTTGCTGAGTCAGAATGCAGTCACATAGTACAAATGTAATCTGACATGTCAAGAGATCATCTGACTGCTGAGTCAGTTCACAGTCACATCATACAAGGCTAATCTAACTATACTATGACTGCTAATCTATTTATAGGTTTACATGCTGTCTGGGTAGTCTTTGATGACATCACCATCGATGACATCATCTCTGATGAAGTAGTCATCTAAGAAGAGTGGTTCGCGGATTACTTCTCCTTGTTGGCTGAGGTAATAATACATTGGGACTTCATCTTTGTCCCACAGAATAGCATCATCTGTCTCGTATGCTGGATAAGGTGTTGATGGGCGAAGGAGAGGTACATTGTCTTCACTTTCATCAGATTCGCTATCTGTGTACCTTCTATAGGTTACAGCACTATGAGTCGCGGGGTTGTAGTAAGCTGGCGGCTGTGGTTCATGTCACTCATACTCAGGTGGTGGAGTTGTTGGTTCGATCTTGAGGGTTGTCTGAAGGTACAGGTTGTGTTCTCCAGTCTCTTCGTTGTAGTTGAAGTAATCAGAGGTGAATGCAGGTTGGTATTCGTGCCAGTGATCATTGTCTCAATAAGTCTCATATGTGGTTATGAACTATTGTAAGTTCATCGGCAAGATTGGCAGTGTGATCAGGGTTGGTAGAGATCCTTGACTTGAGGTCATGTCGGCATCAGAGGGATCATTGTCTTCTGCTTCATTTTCATCAAAGTTGATTATATCATAGACATCCTTCATGGCATATTCAACTTGGGGCATTTGTAGGATGTGGTCATCAGGGTGCGGGAAGGTTCTGTCGGTAGTCTGAACGTACTCAAGATACTTGTGGTTGAGTTCTTGTATCATGTCATCGATTTGTCCATAGGACAGGGTAGCAACTATTTCGCTGGTAGTAACTCAGAGGCGGGGAATAAAGGTGCTGTACTTGTAGAAGAGTTCTCGGTGTTTGTGCGTGATGAGCTTCTAGTGTTGAGACATCTGGGTAATGTCTGTATCGTGGTGGTGTTTGACCATATCTTCCAGGAGGTGGCCGATCTGGTAGTAGCTTGAGATTTGTCCAATCCGGTGGGCCTCGTTAAGCATGTTCAGGGCATTCCATCAGGCTTCCACGAAGTAGAGGGGTGCGAGACTATGGATATTCATGAGGGGCAGAGGGGGTGTAGCTCGGTTGACAATGGCATTCCAAATGTCAGCGTGGATGCAGTTGTAGATCTTGGTGGTCATGTTTGTGTGTTTGGAAGTTGTGGTTATTATTTATTTTGGTTCTCTGTTTTGATGCGTCTCAGGGCTCAGTATATATGTATCTGTTCTTGATTGGTAAGATTCTGTTTGTGTGAACCTTGTGTTCCATGACTTCGTATTGACTCAGCTTTGTGTGCTGTGACTTCTGTTTAACTCAGCTTTGTGATCGCACAGGTGATTTCCAGATTTGTTCAGAGGTAACGTGTGATTCCAGTGGCTTGTTAAGAGGGTGACATGTGATTTCTATAGCTTGGAGGTTGTGCGCTTACAACTCTCCTCTTCTTAGCTTTCGACATCCTCATTGGGCCTTCTAATTTTATTCTAATGTTGTTACCCATTTGGGAGGTCAAAAGTCCAGTAAAGTCCATTTTTTCAGAAAGTGGCATACTCATAGTACAGTTGCCTAACACATTGGATTCACACGTTAAAGGGTCATATGTTCAATGCCGTGTACCGGAAGTGATTCTGACGTTATTCACTACTGGAGAATTTCCTCTAAGGAATCTTCTTAAATGTCTACACCTTGTTTCCCACCAGTGGTACAGGGAGAATAGGCTTGCTTTCAGTTTTGCTATTTTTCCAGAGGTTGGTATTCTTTTGTTCTATTTTACTGAGTTCTTGATTAGGTTCGTGATAATTATAGTGTTCGAGAGAGTAATATATATTGTATACTGATAGGTACAGGAGTATTCAGGGTTCAGTTGTTCAAGGAATCGTATTCCTGAACTAAGTCGGTAGCATTCTGGAGATTGCTCTTGGGTTCCCATGTTGCATCATAGATTGGATAACCTTTCCATTTAATGAGATACTCAGGGTGGTTCTTGTGGCCACGTTTGTTGAGGATTTGTTCAACTTCGTATTCTTCTTGGTCATTAATAATGACAGGTGCAGGTGGTTTTGTAGTTCAGTTCGGGAATAGTTTATCATCATTGTCATTATATCACTTAAGACGTTGGATATTGAAGACTGGGTGAATCTTAATGGTGTCTGGTAGTACCAATTTGTAGGAGGTCGGAGAGACTTGTAAGATGACTTCAAATGGTCCAATGAACTTGCTATTCAGTTTTGTAGATGGTCTATGCTTGAGGTTGTCAACTCGGTATCCTTGGATGTCTAATAGAACTTTTTCTCCAATATCGAAGGTTTGTTCTTGGCGATGCTGGTTGATATACTGTGACTGTTGTTCTTGAGCTCGCGATAAATTCTCGATTGTGATCTAGCTTAGATTATGCATTCAGAGTAAGAATTCTTCAATAGTTTCAACTGTGGAGGGTTCTTCAGTGGTTCGGATGAGTGTCAGAGGAGTGTTTGGGTTTTGTCCAGTGTTGGCGAAGAATGGGGTCATTCCCAGAGAGGCTTGCTTGCTATTGTTATAGGCAAACTCAACTGCAGTAAGGTGTTCATGCCAATCATCTTGTCTGTAGGAAATGTAGTTTCTTAGCATTTGTTCCAGAGTTCGGTTCATTCTTTCAGTTTGGCCATCGGTTTCAGGGTGAAAGGCCATAGATAGTGCAAGTTTCATTCCAAGGTGTGTATGGAGGGCTTTCCAAAAATGGCTGGTAAATTTCGGGTCTCGGTCACTAACAATGATCTTAGGGAGACCATGATAGTGGAAGATATTGTCAAACAAGAGTATAGCTATGTCTGGTGCTGTTGCAGTGGTGGTGGTTAGTACAAAGTGAGCTTGTTTGCTGAGATAGTCCACAAAGACAACAATTGCATCTTTCCCGTTCTTGGTTTGGGGTAGTTGTACAATGAAGTCCATAGAGACTTATTCCCAATTAGCGGATGGTACTGGGATAGGGTAGAGTAAACCAGGTTTTGCTAGTGTTGAGGACTTATTGTGTTGGCAGGCATTACAGGAAGTGATGTAGGTTTTGAGCTGATCTGCTATCCAGGGCCAATAGAAGTTTTGGGAGATAACTTCATAGCATTTATCAAATCCTAAGTATCCAGCTGTAGGGGCATCATGACATTCGAATAGGATAGTCTTTCGGAGGTCTTAGTTGTTTGGAACATACAATCTGTCCTTGTAGTAGATAGTATTGTCCTTAAGTTGGTATTGATTATACCGGGTATGCTTGTCAGCGTCATCACTGTTCAGGATTTCTCGGAGTGCTTGAGCTTCCTTATCATCAGCACATGCTGTGATAATTGTTCTATGATGGAGTTTGTAACCAGGGTGAGAGTTTAGATGACTTCTTCAATAGGTGGTCTGGAGATTGCATCGGCAACAATGTTTTCCTTACCAGAGTGATACTGGATTTCATAGTCGAAGTTGGTGAGGACTTTCATCCATCTGGCTTGCTTTCGAGAAAGAGTAGCCTGGGTCTTAATGTTGACTAATGACTTGTGGTCAGTCATTACAGTGAAGTGTACTCCTTCTAGGTATGGTCGCCATTTGATCAGAGTGTCTACGATGGCTAACATTTCCTTCTCATGAGTTGCATAGTTGATTTCGGCATCATTGAACTTACGGGAGTGATAGGCCACAGGGTGTCCTTCTTGCATGAGTACTGCTCTAAGAGCTAGGTCAGAGGCATCAGTAGTAACTTCATATGGTAGAGCAGAATTTGCTGCTTGAAGTACTGGAGTAGTTATCAAAGCATCTTTCAATACTTGAAAGGCTGTATCTTGTTCGAGTCCCCAATTTGCAAGATTGTTGAAGTCTTTCTCTTGTTTCATGGTCCAGGGTTGTTCTTCTTTCTTGCTGTGCTTGGTCATTTGGGTAAGGGCAGTGGCGATTTTGGCAAAGTTGGCAACAAATCATCTGTAATAGTTTGCTAATCCCAGGAATGACTGGAGGTCTTTCAGCTTCTTGGGTCTGGGCCAATCTTTGATTGTGGAGATTTTGCTGGGGTCTACTTTGATTCCATTTGGTGTGATAATGTGTCCAAAGAATTGGATTTCTTTCAGAAGAAATTCGCACTTGCTGAGTTTTGCGAAGAGTCTGTTCTCTTGGAGTTTCAGTAGTACTAGCTCAAGGTGTTCGAGATGTTCCTCCAGGGTTTTGCTGAAGACTAGAATATCGTCAATGTAGACAACAACAAATTTGTCCAAGTATGAGTGCAGGATGGTATTCATCAGTGTCTGGAAGGTTGCAGGAGTATTAGTTAAGCCAAAGGGCATAACCAGGAATTCAAAGTATCCATAGCGGGTTCAGAAGGCTGTCTTGTAGATGTCTTCTTCTTTCATAGCAATTTGCCAGTAACCATTTCGCAGGTCAAAGGAGCTCATGAATTGTGGGTTGGTAAGCCTATCGAATATTTCATCGATTCTGGGTAGTGGGCAACAGTTCTTGATGGTCTGTTCGTTGAGGTCACGATAATCAATACACATTCGCAGATCTCCTCCTTTCTTGACAATAAAGAGGACTGGTACACTATAAGGTGATACACTGGGTCTGATGAATCCTTGTTCCAGAAGTTCGTCTATTTCTTTTTTGAGTGCATCGATTTCTCTCGGAGATATATGGTAGATTGACTTGAAGGCTGGCTTAGCATCTGGAATAGTCTTGATGGCATGGTCCACTGCTCATTTGGGAGGTAGGCCTTTTGGGAGTTTCTTCGGGAATATGTCTCAGAATTTCTGGAGTAGTGGTCTGACACGGCTGTCAACTTTGGAAAAGTTTTCTTCAGAGTTCTCAGGTTCTCCTTTGGATGGATGGATGGAGATAGCAAAGAGAGGGCATTTCTTGGCCAATTTCTTGAGTTGTAGCTTGTTGATGTGAGTGATCTTTGGTCTAGGGTCACTAGAGTTGAGTGTGTCCCTTTCGCCTTGCAGTTTGAAGTTGTGGCATCCTTTCTTGATGGTCAGAGAATGGTTTACCCAATCGATCATAGGGTTCTCTTGTTTCAATCATGGAGTCCCAAGGATGATTTCGTTGTCAGGGAGTAGTACGATTTGGAGAGTAACATGTACTCGATAGTCACTGATTCAGAAGGGTAGATTGTGGACTTCCTTGCTAATGATATATGAGGTTCCATCAGCTGTGGCAACTGCTTGAGTTTGTTGTACCAGAGAGGTGAAGACCTTGAGTCTGTTTGCTGTTTCTTCATTGATGAAGTTGCCTGAGGCACCACTGTTTATCATGATCTTGACAGATGCACGGTTGACAAAAGCTTTAAGTGTAAGCAGTTTGTCTGATCCAATGGTGGTGATTTCAGTTGTAGGAGCTTTCCTTCTATTAGTTCTTCTTTGAGCCAGTTCGTTGACACAAGAGAAGCAATCATCAATCATTCGGGAAGAGTACATTCCAATGCCATGAGGACATCGGCTACTTGGTACATATCCATCTTCTATTTTTTTGTAGAATTGTTCTTCTTTGTTCACAGTAGGTTGGACTGGGGCCTTGTTTGATGAGCCAAATCCTTTGAATCCTCGGATAGTGGGTAGTAGTTCAGGGACTTCCTTGACTGTCAGGTTTGACTTAATTTTTTCGAATAGGATCTGGGCAATGCAGAATCCAATGGGAATCTTGAAGGGTGTCCAACTGTGGTTTCGGATGAGGACAATAATTTCACCTGTATAATCTTCATCAATGACTCCTCCTTCTACTGAGAGTCCTTTCAATGCTAGGCTGCTGTGACAGCATATTCTTCCAACATGTCCTTCAGAAATTTGGATACTGATTCCTATGTAGACTTGCTTGACTTCTCGGTTGGAGACTGTAGCTTCTTCAGCTGCATACAGATTATATCCAGCTGCTTTTTGACTTCCTTTGGTTGGGGCCTTAGCAGTTTGTCTTAACTTGACAAAGTTTAGTATTCTGGTGGTCAGATTGTTGAGGTGATGCAGAGTGGTAACAGTTGCTCATATTGTTGTTTAGGGTTTTCGATTAGGGCAGGCACTGGCCATGTGTCCTGTCTTTCAGCAATAGAAGCATGCTCCACTTCTTCTAAGTTCATTCCTTTCGCCTTCAGTGAGTTTCTTAAAGATACTCGGCTGGGTGGGTTTATGATTTCTGGGTGTCCACGAAGTGGATGCTGAGAGAGCTCGGGATGCTTCATGCTTGGGTTCTTCTTTCTTGGTCCAAGTCTTTTCCTTGTTGTTGAATTGTCTTCGGGGCAGAATGGGTCCAGCTGTTAGGATCTGCTTGACCATAGTCTTGATTCTTGCCAGGTACCATTGTTGGTGGTCACAACCAACTGGGCATCCTTGTTCTCAGATTTTTCTAGTAAGCCATTCAGGCAGAGCGTCGAATAAATGGTCTGCTCTTGTACCATTTCATGCTTCATCATTAGCAATATATCCTAGGCCAACAGTGTTCAGGAGTGACTCGAGTTTTGTACAGAAGGTTTTGAATTTCTCCTTGCCATGTACATCAAATTTGAGGTTACGGAGTTTTACTCGGGATTTAGCGATCATGGTTTCACTGCGATATTGAGCAATCATGAGTTGTTTAAGTCCAGGGGCTGCAGGATGGTCTCCATATCCTGGGGCATTATTTGCTGTATTCTGAGCAACTACTGCAGGTCAGGTGTCCCATATGAGGGGTTTTTTGGAAAGGGTTCGCCACCATTCTTTGGCAGGTCCTCGGAAGAATGTAACAACTCGGCGGACATAGGCTGTAGTGGTAGCAAAGAGTTGTTCCAAAGTGTGATCTTGATTATTTGTCAGAATGCGGTCAGTGACTTGTTCATTGGTCCATTGATTGGCTTCAAAGTTGGTGTCAACTATACTAATGAAGCTTTGGACTTCCTGTGCAGTACCATTGAAGGTAGGTAGACTCAGATTTTTTGTAGGTTGGGTCTGTTTGGCTAAGGCAGTAATGGTTGCTGCCATTATGGCTACCTGGGCTGTGAGGTCTATAATCTGTTGGTTCGCCATATTGTTTACTGGAGGCAGTTGAACCACTGGTAGTGATGTTACTAGTACTACTTGAGGTACTGGTGCAGAGTGTGATGGGGTTCTTTGAGTCTGTGTAAGTTGCTGGAGTAATAGTTATAGATCTGGAGTAAGGGCTTGATAGATGACTGTCTGTTACTGTGTAGGTGTATTCTGTCCTAATGGAGGTATATCTCCTTCGGTAGTATATCCGGGATCAAATTCACTGAGATACTCCTCCTCTTCTTCGGTTTGGTCCCCGTATGTTTGAGTTTGCTCAGTATTGAAGTAGACAGAATCAGTTATATATCTGATTTCAGATGGACTTAATTCAAAGTCAAGTTCTGGTTTGGTATTGGTTTCGGATTCAGGTAGGGCTGTAGCAGGGCCTGCTTCAGGTTTGGGATCAGGTAGTTGATGAAGAGTTTCTCTTGCTTCTTCCTTAAGAATATGGCGGGCCTTGCTGTTCTGGAATCGGTAGTATAATGCAGTCTTGGTTCTGGTTCAGTGAAAGTCAGTAGAGTTGAGCCACTTGGCTACAGAGGCTTGGGCTTCATGAGGAACTAAGGCTAGAAAAACTGCTGCTGGTTGTCCTAGGTCGCTCGGGTTTGTGGAGCTGACAAAACTCTTATTGAGAAGAGTAAAGAAGGCTTCTATAAGACCTTCTTCATCCTGACTTGCTGGGTGTAGTGCAAGAAGTTCGGTGAATAGGGTTTTGCCTATTTGCTGATTTAATCGGAGTACTTCTTTCTTTGAATGAAGTTTGTCCCACTTGTTGCAGGTATGGAGGTCAAATTGTCCTTGTATGTCAGGTTCAATTCTCTCCAGATTGTCAGATAGTTCACGATAAATTCCAGATCAGAGGTTGGGCTTTATACCAACTTGTAGGAATTTGCAGAAGGATTTGTAGCGGGGTGAGGAAGCATCTTGAAGCAGAATTGGATTGTAAACCACTGCTACCAAGTTGTAAGAAGGTTGTTTTTTAGGGTAACCGTTACATAGTTCTGGAAGAGTTTTCTGGAAGTTCTGGATATTCTGGAAGACCGTTTTCTTATGGTCAAGATCAATTTCGTATGGAGTACATCCTCTACGCTTATTGATTTCAAGATCAGGTTGATGTCTCAACCAAAGTCCTTTTTCGGACTGGTTCTGGATGTTCAGGATTTTCTGTATTTCAGGAAGTTCAAGAAACTAAGACCAGCTTAGTTGAATTGGCATATCGCTGCAGACAATACCCAATTAGGAAATTTCGTGATGGGGTTAGGAGTAGGACCTAACGGGGAGTGGATTTACTTAAGAGTGATTTGTGGGTTATTAAATAGGTTTATTCGCTATTCATGATATTGCTATACTAGGAGTAGTTGTGTGAAGAGATATTGTAGAGAAGTGCTCAAGAGTTGTGTTCAGATTGTTCAGGTCTGAGATTCTGAGGTCTGGGGGAGGGGGTATTTATACTAGTGGGGGGCTATCTGGACTATACTAGATATGGATGTAGCACTAAGTACTTTGCTGAGTCAGAATGCAGTCATATAGTACAAGTGTGATCTGACATGTCAAGAGATCGTCTGACTGCTGAGTCAGTTCACAGTCACATCATACAAGGCTAATCTAACTATACTATGACTGCTAATCTATTTATAGGTTTACATGCTGTCTGGGTAGTCTTTGATGACATCACCATCGATGACATCATCTCTGATAAAGTAGTCATCTAAGAAGAGTGGTTCGCAGATTACTTCTCCTTGTTGGCTGAGGTAATAATACATTGGGACTTCATCTCCATCCCACAGAATAGCATCATCTGTCTCATATGCTGGATAAGGTATTGGTGGGCGAAGGAGGGATGCATTGTCTTCACTTTCATCAGATTCGCTGTCTGTGTATCTTCTATAGGTTACAGCACTGTGAGTCATGGGGTTGTAGTAAGCTGGCGGCTGTGGTTCATGTCACTCATACTCAGGTAGTGGAGTTGTTGGTTCGATCTCAAGGGTTGTCTGAAGGTACAGGTTGTATTCTCTGGTCTCTTTGTTGTAGTTGAAGTAATTGGGGGTGAATGCAGGTTAGTATTCATGCCAGTGATCATTGTCCCAATAAGTCTCGTATGTGGTTATGAACTGTTGTAAGTTCATCGGCAAGATTGGTGGTGTGATCAGGGTTGGTAGAGATCCTTGACTTGAGGTCATGTCGGTGTCAGAGGGATCATTGTCTTCTGCTTCGTCTTTATCAAAGTTGATTATATCATAGATGTCCTTCATGGTATATCCAACTTGGGGCATTTGTAGGATGTAGTCGTCAGAGTGTGGGAAGGTTCTGTCAGTAGTCTGAATATACTTGAGATACTTGTAGTTGAGTTCTTGTATCATATCATCGATTTGTCCGTAGGACAGGGTAGCAACCATTTCGCTGATAGTAACTCAGAGGCGGGGAATAAAGGTACTGTACTCATAGAAGAGTTCTCGGTGTTTGTACGCGATGAGCTTCTAGTGTTGAGACATCTGGGTAATGTCTATATCATGGTGGTATTTGACCATATCTTCCAGGAGGCGGCCGATCTGGTAGTAGCTTGAGATTTGTCCAATCCGGTGGGCCTCATTAAGCATGTTCAGGGCATTCCATTGGGCTTCCACAAAGTAGAGGAGTACGAGACTATGGATATTCATGAGGGGCAGAGGGGGTGTGGCTCGGTTGACAATGGCATTCCAAATATCAGCGCGAATGTGGTTGTAGATCTCGGTGGTCATGTTTGTGTGTTTGGAAGTTGTGGTTGTTATTTGTTTTGGTTCTCTGTTTCGACACATCTTAGGGCTCAGTATATATACATCTGTTCTTGATTGATAAGATTCTGTTTGTGTGAACCTTGTATTCCATGACTTCGTATTGACTCAGCTTTATGTGCTGTGACTTCTGTTTGACTCAGCTTTGTAATCACACAGGTGATTTCCAGATTTGTTCAGAGGTAACATGCGATTCCAGTGGCTTGTTAAGAGGGTGATGTGTGATTTCTGTGGCTTGGAGGTTGTGCGCATACTTTCTTTAGCTTCTATTTTATTAAGTTTTTTTTTTTGATAATATTTCACTAATACTTTGGAAAAGTCTTTAACTTTGAGATCTGAAACAGTGGGTTTGAGATGGCAAATATTTTCTTCTTATATATTATTACTATATTTATAATTAGAAATTATACTTATTTAATTAAAAAAGTTATCTCTAGTTTATTCAATTACTATAGAATTATTATCTACAATAATATTAAAGTTAGATAAATTATCTCACTCATTCTCATCTTAAAGAAGAGTGTTTTTCTTATTCTAAAGGATCAGGAGTAACTTCTATTAAGCAAAAACATAAATTTGAAAAATTGTCAAATTTTTTTTTTTTTTTTTTTTTTTTTTTTTTTTATACCTATATAACAGGACAATCAATCTATAATTACTATAGTAAAGAACTCTATATATTATATAAGGACTAAATATATTAATATATAATATTATTTTATATAGGAATATGTGGAAAATGACACTATATATCTTAAATACACTCCAATAGAGTATATGATGGCAGATTTGTTGACTAAAGCTCTTCTAAAGACAAAGTTTGATTTATGTATATAAGAAATGTAACTTATAAGTAATTCTATATCAATAAGTAATAATAATAGTATATAATATAATAGAAAGTTTTTGAAGTGCTAAAAAGCCTCCCACCACATCTTGCATATTGCATATACATTTCTCTAACATTGCTTACATTCCTTCATTTGTAAATAGATCTAGATTTACATTATATATATCTATCAACATTGCTTAGGATTTCTATTTTCACTATCCTGTTTACCTATTTTTATGCTTATAAGCAGGAAATTTGGACCTTTTTCAGTCATCTAGATAGCACCCAGTTGGTCATAATTAGTTAGTTCTTTATTTGCATATTCTGGGACATATCTCGTTGATTGGGAGTGTTGAAATATATTAGTTATAGCAACTCGATATGTGGTGGCGCAGCCGCAGTCTGACTACGTCATCCTGTAAACGTCATCAATACGCGTAAAAGCGCGTAAGCTAGTATCAATAAACAACCGCTGCTTCTCTTCCAAGTATTCCACAACAATCGGGATTTTACTTGACCTGTTCAACGGCCTGGTCAAGACCAGTTTGGAAGGGGCTTTAGAAAGTTTAACATCTGATAGTAAGAAGTGACATCTAACTTGACAGTTTTAGATGGGGTTTTGTCAGTTCATCGGCAGGGCGAGCGGATGATGTTCTGCAGCAATTATTCATAATAAAAGACATGTAAAACTCCATTGAGAAAAGATTTCAGACGAATTCATGCATTTATCCCTCTCTTATAAAAAAAAGGGGGTTTGTTTATTTTGAATGTCGCTGTCGAGAGACATTTTCGTATAGGATGACAAAATTTTCGGACCAAAATCTTTGTTTTGCCTCGACAGGACGGTCATTCCCATAACCCCCACGAGGGGGTCCAAAACTGGTATAGATAAGCTGGCGTCTTCCCATATACCTTTAACCCCGCGGGCCGAGGTGACGTCC
>RBNI01005217.1:0-12882 GCA_003990745.1 Jimgerdemannia flammicorona | reverse complement strand
CGGTGAGCCCCATCTACCACTCCCCACCAGAATCCCTTGTATCGCATCCTCTGACTACCATCCAAGGCCACCAAGGACAGTAGATCCCCTGAACCCCCCCGCGGCGACACCCTCGCCTCCCACAAGCGCTGCATAAGGGGCACCCATTCGCCCCCTCTCAACTCACTGGCCCTCTTCAGCCACCACGCCCTCAAGCAGAGTAGCCTTTTGGGAAAGTCCACCAGGCCAAGTCCTCCACAATCTACGAGGAGTGCTAGTACCTCCCAGCCAATCTGACTCCGGCATCCAGCCCAGAGCCAAGAGCGGGCCATCTTGAGAAGCCTTTTAACCACCCACTTAGGAAAGTCCAAGTGGTAGCCCAAATACCAAAGCTTCGACATCCAGTAGACATTCAGAACAGTAACCCTTCCCGCCAGCGATACCTGCCTACCACCCCAGCTCATCAGAGCTTTCCCCCATTCCACCAGCTTGCCCTCCCACCACTCCCTGGGAAGCAAAGAGCCATACACTGAGAAATAGATACCCAAGTACCGTACCACTCCTCCAGCCGGGACAATTGTTCCAATGACATCCCCCCCTATGACCCCTTCACCCAGAACCATTGTCTCACACTTGTGCCAGTTGAGTTTCGCTCCAGCACATCACTCATACCATTCCACTGTCTCCTTGAGCATAGCCACATCCACCACCGAGCCCAATCCAACCACCATATCATCCGCAAAGGCCCCCACCTTCCAATTAACACCCAAGATATTCAATCCACCAACTCTGCGCCTTATCCTATCCAATAGCGGTTCAAGGGCAAAGGTGTAGAGGATGGGTGATAGCGGATCCCCCTGAGGCCCTTCTTTCAAAGCTTCGATGGTATTCATCTTATAATCATAAAGCGGGAATAGTCAGTATTATGAATGCTATAAAATAATCAATGAGTGGCGAAGAAAAATATGTACAGACCATTAATAACCTGGAAAAAAAAAAAAAAAAAAAAAAAATAAAAAAAAAAAAAAAAAAAAAAAAAAAAAAAAAAAAAGTTTAGAATCAATCAGCGTTATTCGATTAACAAATGCTATATGCTAAGATAGCACGTAATCATCCGTTGACAACAGGGCAGGTGCGCAACCGCGCAAGGTTTTACATGCCCCCGGAATGCTGGCTGATAAAGGCCAGAATCTTAAAGCCACTACACAAGTCACTCCGCGGAAAAACCCCAGCGCAGTACTGGCTCAAAAAGCCAGAACCTTGAGGTCGCAATGCAGCCATTTTGTTGACAACGCCAGGACAGGTGCGCAACCGTGCAAGGTTTTACATGCCCCCAAAATGCTAGCTCAGAAAGCCAGAACCACCAAGATCACTAGTGTAGATGTTCTCTGACAAAACTTCAGGAGATTATCTCCCAAAGGAATTATTACAAGCCAGAGGAAACACTGACAGCGAAGCCAGGACTTTGAAGATCACCACACAGCTGTTTCAGAACGAAGATTTGTTTAATACTTAACTCAGAATGTATACGGGTGTTTGGTGTGGTGTTGTGAAATTTTCTTCTAAGGCACCCGAGTGACGTCATAAGGGCCCGACATGTTGTGACTCCTCTGACGGAGTTTAAAATTGCGGCCATATCCCTTACGATGGGTATATTTTCGTCTGGGATATATGCACACGAAGCGCACAACACACAGGAGGAAAGGTCATAATGACAGCGTAATTGCTGTGGATGTGTGGGATGATTTCAAAGTTATCAGGCTCATAAATTCTCTGCAAATTAGCTCTTCAGTTTTGCATGATTTCTCGTAAATGCAGCCATGGCCGAGACAATCAAATTCATCTTTGGATCCGGATTCACTGATTGAATGAAAACCTATTGCTTCAATTCCTGTGAATGCATTGAATTTCTGTAAATTCTCTTATTGAAAGGTATTCTAGGATATGTAAAAATGGATTCGTTTTTTATAACATATTTCTTCTAATTAGATCAAATTCATTTCTTGAGTGACACTTGCATGGTTACTGACCAAAAAACGGTGATGTCACAGGTTTAGGTTTTGTTGCAACTCAATAAGTTTTCTTATCATATGTAGAGAAAATTCATGTTCTACCTGATTATGCTCCCAGAAGACAGATTTCAAAAATCACGACTTGTTAAAATTACAGGAATAAGAAAAGAAAAAAAAAAAATCAAATTGTTAAAAAGTTACAAGCAAAAATAAAAACTGATGATGGAGTGACATAACAGTTCTCCTCAAAACATTTTGGAGAACGTAGCTGTATATTCGTCATGTCGCGGTTGTAGTAATGGATGTAGGTGTTTGCGATCGGAAATTTTTAGCGATGCAGGATTCGATGACGAGTTCTTGGAGCTTTTGGCCCCCAGAAATCTTTGAGGCCAGTCAGCTGGAGGAAGCGGAGTGTGAGGAGGCAGGTGGATGAAAGAAAGATTGATTCTCCTCGTTCACCGGATTGTGAAGGACAAGGCGGTCAAGTGAGGAGGACTGCAGTGACCTTTGGTGCGCGGACGCGCTTTCCAAGAAGCAAGCGGTGTTGTAAATGGCGGTGAGATTGGCTTTGGTGGTCAGGTTGATGGAGACGTACCAGAAGTAGAAGGGGATACAGATTAGTGGCGAGCGAAGTAGCGAGACGGAGGAGGTAGCGGAGGTGCGGGCGAAGGCGAGTAGTCGAGAGGGGCCGGTCTTCTTCCGGACCGTATGGCCGTAGTGAGTGGATGAGGGTTGATGGTCAAGACGAGAGGCGGCGAAGCAAGTGAGGTAACGTTCCGTCGTTGTGAAGGGGTGTGTCAGTCCAAGGGCGAGTTCAAGAGTCATTTGTAGGGAGGTATCATGAAGATATACCAATGTATCTTGGATCGGTCACGACCATATATTCTGAGTAAAAAATCAGGTTTCCTAATTTCCATATCCTTTTGCACGAACTATGCTAGCTCCGTCTGCAGCACAAAAGCGGCAATACGAAGTTAATACCATCGTTGGCCGTTGTGGTTGGTAGAAAAACAATGTTTTACAATTAATCCTTGCAATCCAGTTAAGAATGCATAAGATCCCCTTCTGATCTTCTATGCTCATGTTTGCCATCTAGATCTGTGCATGCTGCGGGTGCGATCTCCTAAGTATAGGAGAAAGTGCGTATCTACAAACAAGGTTACAGCGAAGAAAGGTAAGAAAGGTCATTCAACCAACCAAGACAGGTGAAGTGAGATAGAAGATTCTCAGGAAGCACGCAAAAGGCTAACAGGGCCCAAACAAAATAGGTCATAAATTGATTTGCAGCTCAATTAAGGAATGATTGGTGGAGCAGCCTGTTCCTGTGTTGCCTCAGGCCGCTGAACTTACCTTCCTCTCAACTCGCCTCATTCCAATCCCTACTCCATCTCTCCCTCTCAATCCATCATGTCCGCTCGACAGACAATGAGCAGGGACCGCCTTGCTGAGCTTCGTGTATGTGCATCCGCTCTCATCTGTACCTACCCTTCCTGCCCTATTCCCGTTCTGATCTTTCTGTGATGGTGTACACACTTGCAGGGCGGATCCAACAACAACGACCGGGGTCGGGATCGCTACAATAGTGGCTATAGGTAGGTGAACTTCTTACAATGAAGTATAGTTTCGGCACTCGCATCGTACGAGATCGCGATGACCGAAAATATGCACACTACACATACAGTTGGAAGTGAGAGAACACAAGGTAGCCAATTCTGTGCTGCGAGCAGCTATCTTTAGGTGACGAAGCATAGTAGTGGCCATCGCACGATTGAGCTTTTACATGTAGACAATTTGGGACTGGATTACATCGAATTGTGCTCCTGCAATGGTTAAACGTCAAAAGTCACAAAGGCTAATAAATCCCTGTACAATACCCTTCATAGCGACGATTACCCCCCCCCTCCGCCTGTCCCTTCATCTTACAGGAACAACCACGACTCCTATCAGGACGGCAACCGCCGCTACCAGGACAGTCGCTACGAGTCTACTTATTCGAGTTACGACTACGAACCACCCTCTCTACCCCAACCTGCGGCGACGCGCCAACACCAGAGGCAGTCTCCCCAGCAGCACGGCGACTACCAGAACGAAGACGACGAGTACGAAATGCGACGGGCAGCGCAGTATCCAGCAGCACCGGGCCCTACAGACCCTAACTCTATGCAGGGTTTTTTCGACGAAGTTGAGTCGATCAAGGATGCCATCCGCGAAATCAATGATATCATTACCGAGATCGAAGACTTACACAGTGCGTCACTTGCCAACACCAACGAGGAGCAAACCGCTAAAAACTCGAAGCAATTGGATAAGTTAATCGCTCAGACCAATAAGATGAACAATGGTGTTAAAAACAGGATTAAGGGTGGGTATTGACAGTCAAATGGTGAATGGGGAGAAAATGGCGAGCTTATATTACTGAAGAATTGCTCGGGGATTGGATGAAGGCGTTAGAAATATTTACTGGCTCACCAGTTTGCGATCTATTCTGATTTTGCCACAATGGCGGGTAATTTCCTTTACCGACTGCAAACACTGCATGACGTGTAATGTTCTGTGGCTCACAAGTTTGCTAAGTGAAATTGGATTTCAGGATTACTTAGAAAAACGGGCAACTTCTTATCTTTTTCGGTTTAATTTATGCCATTGCTTTTGCTTTTTTTTTTTTAAAAAAAAAAAAAACAAAAAACAAAAATCTTGTCAATGACTTCAGCCATGGAACTCAACAATGCTCGCATGCCTTCGAACTCGGGCGATTTGCAGATGCGTCAGACACAGGTATTCGAAATTCTCAATTTGATACCAACGATTCCTTGCCTTTTTTTTCGAACGCCCGGGCATTGCATTGAATAACATTCCAATTCATTCACGGCTTACTCATGTTCTCTCCATCTTTATTGGATGTCAACAACAGCACTCAGCCCTTAAAAAGCGCTTCTTGGAAACGATCACTCACTTCCAGGACGTCGAGCGTACTTTCCAGCAAAAGTACCGCCAAAGGGTGGAGAGGCAAATCAAAATTGGTCAGTATTTGTGATAAATTTTTGTTATCGCTTTACCGTTCTTGATCTTAAAACGACTTTAGAATGAGTACACCCAATTGTGCATACGTTATTTACATCAACCCCTCTGGGTCCTATTTACTTGTACAGTCAAACCCGATGCCACGCCTGAAGAGATTGAAGACGTTCTAGATTCGGACGAACCACCGCAAATCTTCGCCCAGTCGGTATGTCCACCACGCTGGCCAACATATTATATTGCATAGACGTGCGTCAAAGTGCAAGCCGTGCAATGAAACAATATCTGAAACAGCTGTTCTTTCTCTTGACAGCTGATGCAAGCCAATCGTTCCGGTCAAGCCCGAGCGGTTCTTTCCGAGGTGCAAGCCCGTCATGACGACATAAAAAAGATTGAGAAAACCATCTTGGTGAGGAATCCTACACAAGCTTTACGTTTGTTACTTATTGTATTGGATTGATGATTTCCAACCTGTTGAACAATATTTTTCATATGTGTATAGGAACTCCATCAACTGTTTATGGACATGAACACGCTAGTTGAACAACAGGGTGAGGTGATGAAGAACATTGAGACTGTCACTGAAGCGACTGTTATCCAGATGGAAGAAGGCAAAAAAGAGGTTGAGAAAGCGGTGGTTAGTGCCCGCGCTACTCGTTCGGTATGTACTTCTACATTGGTGCACAGCATGCGACATTCGAGATGTTATATACATTATACTTACTTCTTTTCGTTCGTTTCCCTCATTCGCAGAAAAAATGGTGTTGTTTTGTGATATTCATCATCGTCACAATCGTCGCTGCTATTTTGGTTTGGTGGTTCGTACTGAAACACCCTGGAGTGAATATCTCCAATTCCGTGCTTACGCCTGTCATCAACGCCTCCACGCCTTCTCAAGGAACTGCACCAATAGCAACTTCACGAGCAAAATCGCATCCTTGACCTCGATTTCTTCTGTATTTATTTGCACCGAACCGATCCTCTTTCGATACATGTAAGGATCGCTAGCATTGCATACCTAGAATTATAAAAATTATAAACGTTCAACGCTGGTCAGAGCAATATACCCGCTTTCGATCTACTACGATTGCACCCGTCTAATATGTACAACAGGTAGTTCAGAAATCCTAATAAAGCCTTGCAGTATTGGAACGGAATATGCATGACGCGCATGCTCCAATAATCTGACACATCAGCATTCAGATTATACATCACTCTAAACTAGACGAATAGCTCTATATCCGATACCATAAATAACAAACCCTTGAAGATAATATAACAAATATTAATTATATTAATTCTGAAAGAACAAACTAAACTTAGGAGAAAATATTTATAAATAAATGAAGAGCTTGGCTCGTTTCATCAGAATGCCTATATGGGCGTCGCGCAGGATCCACATTGATGTTAGATGAGGCGGAGATAATGGAAATAATAGCTTGGTCTGGATGGAACCAGCAACGTTTTCTAATATCTGCGGTTCTGTAGATCTGTAGAGTCATGTTGTAATATGGTTTTGCAAGATGTGTAAGACACCGGGTTAGCTCCATCCCTTCTACCCGCTCTCTTTCTTCCTTTCCTTCCTCCTCTTTGTTCTACTCCCCTCCACCTCTAAATAATAATAATAATGATAAATAAATAAAAATCGACTCCGCCTACTTGCCGTTCGAAACCATCTTCAGCATCCAAAATGCTTCGGTTCGCCATTTGCTAGGTGGCGCATCGTTCGGAGTGTAGGAATTACTGTCCTTTGGAGCAACTTTATATTATCGAACAGTATTAAGAAAAGAAGCTACCAGTTGTATCCCCCCTTGACTATGGGACAATCCAGCGCCGAAATTTCCTGCGTTGATAGTTCCAATCCCGTAAATATCTGATGAAGGCGAATCAATGGGCTGCCGATCTCCTTGGATGATCCACGACTAGGCGAGCTCTCCGTCTCCCACCTTGCCAGTTGGCGATCGGGTCGCATGGAAGACTCGGGAATTAGAAATATCCTCGACTAGCACACTCTTTCGCCATCTTTGTGTTGATCACTAATCTTGCGAATTTGATAACATGAATAGGATTTTCGCAAGCCTTGCAGTCTTTTGTAGCATCGTAGTCCATAATCTCCAATTGGTGTTTTCAGTAGATTGCATTCTTCCAGTATGTTTTTCATGTGCATCACATAATCTTTGCCATTGAACTTCTCTATCATTTACTTTGAAGATATGGCATAGCGTTTGGCATATACATGGGCATAGTATATGTAATGCTTATAATGACAGTCCTTATAAGTAAATTATAGATCATAATAATAATACCAATAATGCTTAGTGGCATAGCATTGATGACGTTTACATAATGATGATGTATACCATATATTGAGAGGGTGGGTGCCACTGATGCAGAGGGTCTGGGAGGTGAGGTTCTTCCCTAGAGGAACTTCTGGTGATTTGCTGTCAATAGTTGGACTGAGGAGTAGTAGGTACTTGAGATATAGGGAATTCTGATGGGAGTGGTTTGTGAGAGAGCTCACTGCATTAGTTTATATTGGCAAGATAATGAGGGGGAGGCCTAATGGGGTCCTGTAATGTAGAGGTGGGACAGGTTTCTGTTGGGCAGTTTACTAGTGAACTTTGACATTAGTATGGATATAAAATATTAGTGTAATAGAACGAGGCGCGACGAGCGATCACGTGACCCGGCGAGCGATGACGTCATCATACGAACGAAGCGCAACATACGATATTACGAATGACGAACGATGCGAACAACGCGAAAAAACGATATCCAGCTTATCCCTAACAACCGGTGCCGCAGCAACTGTTGTCACAGCAGCTGATCATTGCCTAGTAATTGAGGTCCTGATCACAAAGTTGTTTTTGCCAAAAACCACCTGACAAAGGTCACCATCACAAACCTCATTATAGTTACCAAATTAGTCACTCATACTTAGTCAGAAATCGCAGACCAACTTGTATAAATACTCCCCAATTTCCATCCGAAATAAAGCAGTTTTAGTTCAGTCCTTGATACAAGAATCAAGTCCCCCACACACACACACCTTCCCCTGAGTCTTAGTAATGACATCTAAGTGACTCTAGTATTTCTGATTAAACTCCAGAAGCCTAGCTAACTTCTGCCAGAACTGAGACTGGTATATAAATCCCCAAAGACTTAAGTAAACCCATTGAACCTGAATTCCAAGGTGAATTCAGTCTGTGCACAGCAAAGAACAAGACCCTTGAAGATAGGGCAAACCAGAGAAAGACCTTTGAAATAGAAGACACTGCCACTATAACTATTTATAAGTAAGTGCTTCTTCAAACTGAAGGCTTCTTGGTATACATTGTGTACTAAGTCCCTAAGTAATAGTCCCACTTCCCTAATTATCCAAAGGATAAGAGAAGGGTAGAAGTGAGAGTTATTACAATTAGTGAGGAGTGGACCAGGATCTGTAGTCATTGGGCTGGTAGTTAGCAGACATTGATAAGGTATGAGACTGGGCTAAAATATGATCTTGGAGTACTGAGGTATAGTGATAGCTTTCTCCAAAGTTCTGAGTGGTATAGTGGTATATTTCAAGAAAAAATATCATATTGAACTTTTAGTCAAATTACTAGGGAAAAAGATGAGAGTTTTGAATGTAAGAATTGTTTTAATATAGAGTAGAAGAGAGAGGCTATATAGATATCTAGATATTGGCTGAGTGAGTATGAGATACTTAGTAACTTCTAGGTAATAGTTGAGAGCCATCTGAGAGTATAATAGTATGATAATGAAAAAGAGAGTAGTAATAAAGGAATGAAGTCCAAGTGACTATAAAAAAAAAAAAAAAAAAAAAAAAAAAAAAAAAAAAAAAAAAAAAAAAAAAAAAAAAAAAAAAAAAAAAAAAAAAAAAAAAAAAAAAAAAATGAAAAAGAGAGTAGATGAGATAACTTGAGAAAGTAGTTGGTAGGATGTATTGGTAATAAGTAGCTTACTATTAAGTGGGCATTAGTAGTATAGATAGAGTTGACTAAATATTAGCTATATATATTTGAGAATAGGAGATGAATGATCTTGAGAAAGAAATAATAAGATGGAAAAGACTGATAGATATTCTGTCAGACTGGTAGAGGGGGTGGGGCCCTCAGAGAGGTCACTATTAGTACTTAGTAAAAGAGATATATAGGTAATTAATAATATGATTATTTTTGAGAGGATAGTGATAGAGAGGAGAGAGTATATTGAGATAAGATAGAGTAGAGTAGATTGAGTTAAAGCTACTGATATAGTATAAGAACTATGTATTTATTATAGATTAGTTAATAAAGAGACCTAGTGCTTATAAAGAGAGAGAGAGAGAGAGAGAGAGAGAGAATATATATATATACTATATATCAAGTTATATAGTAGTAGATACCTAAATACAAGAAAGAGAAATTCTAAAAATTACTTTATATTTTTGTTTTAAGATTTCATTTTTTAAATTAAATATTAGGATAATAAGTTTTAGTTATCAATTTTCTTCTTAGCTTTTTAGAGATAAGATTTTTACTTCATAAATTGATATCTATCTGTTTATCTATAAAATATTATAATCTGAATTAGCAGTATCAGTTCTGTGAAATATTATAACATAATTAAATATTCAAATAACCTAATTGAATATTCTATTTGAAGTAAGGGTTCTAATTATTTAAACAAATATAGTCTGTATACCTCATTCTCAATCTTCTTATTTAATATTAAATAGATCCAAAAAAGTATCTTATTCTTAATTCTATTGCTTAAGATTAAAAAGGGTGACCCAAATGACTATATCTAAAATATTCTGCTAAATTATATCTTCAAAGCAAGATCTTCAATTGTTTGAACATTTTTCTAGTATAGTCTAGATAGAACTTATATACCTTTCTCAATCTCTTTGTCTAAGATTAAATAGTTCTCAAAAAAGTGCCTCATTCTCAATCTCATTACCTAAGATTGAAAAGAGTGATCCAAATAACTATATCTGAAATATTCAGCCAAACTATATTTTCAAGTAAGATCTCTAATTGTTTGAATATTTTCTGGTATAGTCTAGATAGAACTTATATACTTTTCTCAATCTCTTTATCTAAGATTGAATAGCTTTCAAAAAAGTATCTTATTCTTAATCACATTTCTCAAAATTGAAAAGAGTGACTCAAATAACTATATCTGAAATATTTAACCCAAACTATATCTTTAAACTAAGGTCTCCAATTGTTTGAATATTTTTCTGGTATAGTTTAGATAAAACTTATACATCTTTCTCAATCTCTTTATCTAAGATTGAATAGCTCTCAAAAAATTATCTTATTCTCAATCCTAGTGCTCCCAATGAGTCAATTTAATCCAGATTGGATTCATATTGATTCGGATTGAATCCCATCTGGATTGATTTGAATCAACCATTGTTTTGATTTCCAAATTAGACAATTAAATGTTTACATCAATAACTCGATGAATAATATTCCAAATTTGATGATCTTGGTGTCATTTGAAAGCCCTTAATAAGGCCTTTCTAATGATACCAAGAACATTAAAATCGGATTACGTGTTGCCGAGATATTAAGGAAAACGTTCCATTTGACGAAATTTCCAAAATTGGCAAATCGAAGAATTTCCAAAATCGGCGATTCAGACGTTTTCCTTCATAACACAGCAACGCATGATCCGATTTCAATTTTCTTGGTATAATTAGATAGGCCTTATTAAGGGCTTTCAAATGACACCAAGATCATCAAATTTGGATGATTATTCATCGAGTTATTGATGTAAACATTTATTTGTCTAATTTGGAAATCAAAACAATGGTTGATTCGAATCCCATCCGGATCAACTCGTTCGGAGCACTACTTAATCCCATTTCTCAAGATTGAAAAGAGTGACCCAAATAACTATATCTGAAATATTCAGCCCAAACTATACCTTTAAAAAAAGGTCTCCAATTGTTTGAATATTTTTCTGGTATAGTCTAGGTAGAACTCATATACCTTTCTCAATCTCCTTGTCTAAGATTGAATAGCTCTCAAAAAAGTGCCTCATTCTCAATCTCATTTCTCAAGATTGAAAAGAGTGATCCAAATAACTGTGTCTAAAATGGTCAGTCCAAACTATACCTTCAAATAGTGCTCCCAATAAATCAAAGGTCCAATTCAATTTAATTTAAATCAAATCAGACTCTTAATTTAATTCAAATTTGATTTAATTTGAACTTGATTCAAATTGAAAAATTTCCAATTTGATTTGATTCAAATACCCTCAATTTGATTCAATTTGAATTGATTTGATTTATTTGGGAGCACTATCTTCAAAGTAAAGTCTTCAATTATTTGAATATTTTTTTAATATAGTTTAGGCAGAACTTATATATCTTTCTCAATCTTCTTATTTAAGATTGAATAGCTTCCAAAAAAGTACCTCATTCTCAATCTCAATTCTCAAAATTGAAAGGAGTAACTCAAATAACTATATCTAAAATATTTAGTCCAAACTATATCTTTAAAACAAAATTTCTAATTGTTTGAACATTTTTCTGATATAGTCTAGATAGAACTTATATGTCATTCTCAATCTCCTTGTTCAAGATTGAATAGCTCTCAAAAAAGTATCTCATTCTTAATCCCATTGTCCAAGATTGAAAAGAGTGATCCAAATAACCATATCTAAAATATTCAGCCCAAACTATATCTTTAAAGCAAGATCTTTAATTGTTTAAACATTTTTTTGATATAGTCTAAGTGGAACTCATACTTACTAAAAAGTACTAATAACTGTATCTGAAATGTTTAGCTCTAACTATGTCTAAAAATTTTAAATAATTTTATATCAAAATTACTTATATTGATATAGTCTAGACTATAATCTGTTTGGATTAAGTTGCAAAACTTGTTAAATTTCCCATCTATCTAGAGAGACTATATATATAATTCTCTTTAGTTCTATATCTATATCTATATGATATCAACTTAGACTCATAATAATAACTCTCTTATAATTTATCAAATATACTCTCTATACTCTTAGATAGTTGAATTAAAGACTTTATAGTATATTAATTCTAATATTGATTATTCTCTGTTGTAAAGAAAGGAGTATTTTATTGAAGTTACATAGGTTGTATATTTTACATATTACTGATTAATAATATAAATTTGATGAAATAGTATAAGATCTTCAGTTATGGTTCAATCTTTATATTGCAAATTTGTATTATACCTTGATGTGATGAGGCAGTAAAAGCAGTTTTTTTTTACTTACATATATATATTGGCCTTTTTGAGAGTTCTTTTTACATTATTAACACTTGTCATTGTCTTACCAATTAGACCACCAATCATTTTCCTTGATAACTCAGTGAGTTTTCATCTAATTTTGATGATCTTGATATCATTGGAAAGCTATTATAGAGAGCTTCACAATGATATCATAAACGTTAAAATTGGATGAAAATTCACTGAGATTTTGAGGAAAATGTTCATTTCAGACTTAGCAAGTTGGACATTTTCCTTGATAACTCAGTAAATTTTCATCTGATTTTAATGTCCTTGGTATCTTTGAAAAGATCTTGAGAATAACTTTCCAATAGTACTAGGATCATCAAAATCTACTAAAAACTCACTAAGTTATTAAGAAAAACATTAAGTGGTCTAATTTGGAAATCAGAACAGAGTTGTAAAACAATAATGGTAAAAATTTAGATATTAATAGCATGCAAAATGTATACATCAAAAAAAAAAAAAAAAAAAAAAAAAAAAAAAAAAAAAAAAAAAAAAAAAAAAAAAAAAAAAAAAAAAAAAAAAAAAAAAAAAAAAAAAAAAAAAAAAGAGTCTATATACTGAAAAGAGTCAAAATAGTACCAATGGACAATTTAATTTTT
>RBNI01005216.1:0-12886 GCA_003990745.1 Jimgerdemannia flammicorona | reverse complement strand
AAAAAAAAAAAAAAAAAATCAAGGCTTTTCTTAGAATAACAGCCCATTAGATTGACAGTAATTAGAAGATGCATAACATTATCTTAGACTTTGTGAATATCAGTGAAATAACACACATGGGTGCCAATCTTGTAAAAAGTCTGAAGCTGGTAATAGATGATTTATTGCCTAGTGATAATCAAATCATTGCTATTGTGTATGACAATACTGGTAACAATAATACTCTGTTTGAGAATCTCCATCATCTGCTCACTCATGTATACTCTTTTGGGTATGTGTTGAATCTCATCATTTATGATGCTCTTGGTTCTCTTAGTGAGCCCATTGGAAAGCTACTGGAGTTGATAAAGAAGATTAAAAATTCGGCACAACAATAAGCATAACTGACAAAGGTCTGAGAATCCTCTGGAATTCCCATTTTGAAGCCTCTCTTAGATGTTATGATGAGATAGAGTTCTACACATGAAATGTTATTGCATACTCTGGAGATTCATAAGATAAGATTTTGAATCTATTTTTATAGATTTTGGAATATAATTTGGAAGTATTTTTGTACTAAATAAATTGATATTACATCCAAATAGGGCTTGGATATATTGTGTATCATGGATAAGCAAATGAGCAATATATCTGAAGATTTATGGCAACAATTTGAATTGATTTGCTGATTTCTCAAGCCTTTTACCAAAGTGATAACTGTGATATCAGCTTTGAGGTATCCTACAATAGCAGCTGTTACCCCACTATTTAATTGGCTATATGATCACCTTGAAGATATCATTGATACATATCAAACTGGTGAACATTTTAATTAGATATATATATAATTTTGAAAGTAATTTTATTTGTGAATTTAGGAACTAATTTAGTAAGTAATTGGGAAGTAATATGTGTATATTTCCATTTATATTTTATTTTTTATAGATAATGCTTACTGCTGCTGAGAATATATGTACAAAACTTCTAAAGTATTACTGCAAGATAACATTATTATACAGCATACCTTCGGCCTTAGATCTATGTATCAACATGCATTATTTCTGTCATAAGTAATAGAAAAAATCCTTAATTGATGAATGGAAGAATCAGATGGAATGTATCTGGAAAAAGGAGTATAAACCTGTTAATGCTGTCATTATACCCTCAATAACCCATAATACTGATGATTTTATCAACTCAATATATGAGAAGAAACAGTATATCAATATAGATGATAAGCTTAAATGGTGGGTATTGTTTTCATATTTCTTTATTTCAGTTATTTGTCAGAGAATTTAGCTGATCCTCATATAGATATACTGGATTGGTGGTGGCAAAATCAGTCAGTATATCTTAATCTTTCATGAATAGCTTGTGATTATCTTGCTATTTTGGTAACATCTGTTCCATCTGAATATATTTGTTCTATTGCTAGTGAGCTGGTGACTAAACATTGAAACAGCTTGTGTGTAAATACAATTTGTACATGCATGTGTTTGAATTCTTGGTGGTCTTTAGATATTTTTTACTTCTAATTGTTCTGAATATTATCCAAATATTATATGAATCATTTTTTCAGGGCAGAGTTCAGAGGGTTGGGTTCAGAGTCGGGTTTAGGGGTTGGGTTAAGGGTCAGGTTCAGGGGTCGGATTTAGGTTTAGATTAAGGATAAATAATGGGTTGAGTGATATACATTTCCAGGTTGGGTTAAAGATGAGTTATGTTTAATTTTGGGTTGAATTAAAGATAAGTAATGTATCTTTCTGGGTTAGGTTAAAGATGGGTGATGTACAATTCTGGGTCAGGTTAAAGATGGGTGACATATAATTCTGGATCAGATTAAAGATGGGTAACATATAATTCTGGATTGGGTTAAAGATGGGTAATGTCTAATTTCAGGTTAGATGTTTTATGAGTCGGGTTTGCAGAGCACTACCTGTGGCACTCCTCTGCCCAGAGAGAATAAATATTCCCTATACCTATTCACTATGATTGCCATACAACTCTCTTTCAACAGACTGATCAAGGTTTGCCAGACTCTATGAGGGACCCTAATGTACTTTAACATCCTTTCCAACTATACTTACTGGACTCTGTCATGGGCCTTTTCCTGATCCAAGAAGACCAGTCATCCATCTACTCCCAGAGTATATATATCCTCAATGATACTATACACCCAGGCTGTCCCATCTCTAATTAGATAACTCTCTACAAACCATTTCTACTCTGCTCCCAGAACCTGTTGAGCCACTTCCTGCAGCCTAGCTACTAATACCTTTGTAACAAGCTTGTGATCTATATCTAGAAGTATGATTGGCCTCTAGTTCTTCCACTTCTCTCTCCTCCCCTTATTCTTAAACAGCAAAGCCACAAGACCTAAGCTCTGCCCTCCAATCTATGCCCCAGAGACTATCACTTTATTGCACATTGCTGTCATTTCCTCCAAGACTAGCTCAACTCCTGCCATCTTCTTCCAGAAATTCTACTGTAACCCATCCTCCCAAGATATAGTCCCAGAGCTTATCATCAACAGCACTTGCTGAATCTTCTCTCTAAAGACAGTAGTACCAAGATCTCCTAAGCCTGATGTTGGATTTGGGTTCCATTCCTCCAAGTGTCTGTCAATGTCTCCTGCCCCCTCCCCACCATCCTTCTCACTCTACAGGTATCTCCACTGCTTGCTCAATTGGTTCAGAATCACCAGCATCCCCACAACCAACTCCCCAGTCTCATCCAGAACCCTCTCTCACTACTGTTGGACTCTCCTCACCTACAGCAGATGTGACAAAAACTGGGTAGGCTGTTCCCCCTCCTCCAGCCTCTGCCACTGCAGCCTAGTGGTCATACTTTTAACCTGTAGGTCCTCCTCCTACCTCAGAATACCTTTTAGCTCCTCTGCCTCCAGCCTGGCCCACTGAAGTCACCATTCCCCCTCTATACCTGTATTCACCAGATCCACTCAAGTCTCCAATATCCTTGTCAGCCTCTGAGAGGCCCACCTCAATCTCTGCTTCCTCTGAGCCCCCTACATCCTTCCTGCCTCACCTCAGTACTATTGTGCCATAGACTTCAATTGCCTTCACCAATCTCTAATCCCTAGTCCTGTATCTCTCCAACTATATATCCTAGCACTAATTTTAATCATTCAAGCCTCCCATAGAGATTCCTCACCTAATAAGAAAGTATTTAGTTACCAGTGTCCAGGTCCCTCCCAACTTCCCTCAAAACACCCCCCACTCAATTAACCCCAGTGATCTGACCATAGACACCAAACTATCACCAGGGTCCCCCAGATATCTACTCTCCAGTAATCTACAGTCAACATCCAGTCAATCCTTGAGCCAAATCCTGCCACCCAGTGGGTAAAGACTCTATGATCCCCCCATCCAAGTCTCCCAGCATCCACTAAAGCATACAGATCTTTGACTTCTTTCCAGACTTCCATACCCCCACTCCTACTTGTCATCCCCTACCCCCATCAGTTCTATCTATCTTCTCATTATATATCATGTTGAAGTCCCCCCTAAGACAATCAATCTCTGCCTCCACCAGTGCTCTAGACTCTCACAACCCTTGAATTGATTTCACTCTCTCCCCCCTTTCTGCCAGACAATAATATGACCCAACCACTAATGGCCTCTAGTCTGGTCCCTTCTAAACTCCCCACACTAACCTGCTCCTCCATTATCCAATGTCCCCAATATCCCCCTTGCCCTTCCTAATTAGAATGCCCACATGTCTACTCCAAACTACCACTTCCCTCCATTCTTTTGTCCAATCTGAACTATCCAGATCTCTATCTTATCCAATATCTTACAGCAAAAACAAGTTAGCCTCCATCCCCTTCAGCCATCCAAAAATATTATGCTGCCTCACTAGTTCTTATAGCCCATTGATATTCAGAGATAAGATTCTAGTTATACTGTTCATATTGAATAATTTTAGTTGAAGCCCATCCATCTACTCTACAATTTCATACTTCTCACATCCCCAGCCAAGTCCAGATTCCTTTCTACTGCTCATTCATCTGCCTCTCCCTGTTGGGCCTCCAATGCCACCAAAATCCCCTGACCATTCATGCCATCCACAGCCTCCATCTCTATACAGTACTCTTCACACACCATCTGCTACTTTGCTAGTCTATTTCTTAGACCCCACATATATGTAGCCCTCTATAGTGCCTCCTACCTAGTGTCATCTACCTGATAGGCAGTGTCACCATAATCTCATCTCTGAGTTTCTGTAGCACCTCTTCTCCATGTAAGATCTCTCCCCAGTACCTCTCACTTGGTAGCTAGAAATCCTCTCCTTCCAGCTCCTCAGCTACCACATTCTCCAGCATCTTCCACAGCTATTTCTCCTCAAGCTTGGCATCTACCATTCCCTGAGCCACTCTCTGAGCCACTCCCATCCCCCCTTCCACCTGTATCTCCTCTGTATTCCTCCTTACCAACTTATCCCAGTTCTCCTCCAGAACATCCTATAGTTCATTATCACAGTCCCATCTGGCACTCCATACTGAGGGCCCTCTCTCTCTGCCATCACTGTATCCTCCACAATGATACTCAACCCTACACCCTCCTCCCCTCCTAGGCTTCCCCCTGGTGCCCCCTTCTCTTCTGTCTAGACACTTGCCTTCAATTCAGCTACATCAGTGGTATTCCTCTCAGCTGCTCCCTCTTCCAACTTTGCCAGCAGCTCTTTCTGAACATGCATCCCCTTTGTCATCTCCCAGGCTGCTCAATTCAACTGCACCCTCTTGTCATTCACAATCTCCACCACTGTCTTGGCCAAATTCTCCTTTCAGACCAATCTTCTCCTCTCCACTATCTCCACCAGATCTTCTAGCATCTTCAGCAAGTCCTCTTCCTCTACCAATATCCCCTTCACCCACATGACCTTGCATTCCACAGAGCCCCACTTTAGCACCACCAGCCAGTCCCTTATCTTTCCCATATTCTCCTTGCCTGCCAGCCACACTCTGATATCCACATCTCTTATCCTGAACTCAGTATCCTCCCAGACCCTAAACCCAATATCCATGATCTCTCTATACACCTTGATGGCCTCTACAATCAGCTCTCTGGTCATTTTCTTCAATACTGTTAGCACATCCAGTACTGTCAACTATACCACTTGAGGATCCCAGTATAAGTACTATGCTATGGAGATTGCCCCCCCCCCCCCCCTATCACCACTCTTCTCCATCATCTCCAACAGCACCTCCTCTAGCACAAAGCTGACTTCCACCCCTTTCTTTCTCTTTAAAAACTTTACCAAAGTAGCCCCCTTGAGCCAGTAGCCCCAGAATCATTCTTACCATAACTGCCAAGCCTCAGAAGCACAATGTGATGGTGAATTCTGACCTTGATTTCTTCAGTAACAGGGCCACCACCAGGTCTGTTACACTATCTGCCAGATCCCCAGGCCTCATGCCTCCCCCCTGTCTAGCTCCATCATCAGCCATAATATTCAATTTTTTTTCCAGATTGGCTGTCCCCCTGTTATGAATAGTTCTACTTACCCCAGCTACTACTCCTCCAGCTCCACTATTCCCACCTCTCAGAGCCACTTCTCTATGTTCTGCAGTCTTTACCATCTCCTTCTCCTTTCTCTGCCAGCTCTCCAGTTCTGTCACCAGCTGATCCCCCTTCACCTTATCAGTGAAGCTTGCCCTCCTGGTCCCCTGTACTCCAGTACTGCTCTCTCTCCTTCCACATCCTCCTGCCAGCCGACCCCTCATGCTTCCCCCTAAGCTGGGGCCCCTCTCCACATACTGCCAATTGAATGTGCTAGGGCTACCCTGCCCAGCATACACCTCAGAATACTTGTCAGTCACTATGTTACTATTATCTTTTCTCCAAAAACGAAGTTGTGAGTGTTGTCAGTAGGTTGTATAATATAAATGTTACTGGAGAAAGGATGTGAATAGAGTTTGTCAATCCAAGCCATTAGAAGAAAGCAGTGAGACATGGAAGATAGGCATGGAAAGAGAGCTAGATATAATTGGGGCCTATTTAGTATAGAGGGTGAGAGAATGAAAATGAGAGAGATCAAGATGAGAAAAAGTATCAGTAATAGTATTCTGATAAGAAGAGATTTAAGATACCTAAGTTGAAAAATATACCAGGTACTAAGGAAGAGAAGATACTATAAGAGTTTTAGTAATTTGAGGCTGTTAGAGATATTTGAGTTAATATAAGCAACTATTACCTAGTTGTTGATATAGTTATAAATGCACTGAAACTACCAGTAAGGGCCCCAGGTAATAGTAGTAATGATCACTACAAAAGTTTCTTGAACTGAATGTTCTCATGAGTAAAGTCAGTTATAGATCATAGAATCAAAAACTATATACTATTGAAGAAAGTAGCAAAGACTAATAAGCTACTAGTATCAGTCTAAAACTGAACATTAGTGATGTTCTTCACAGGATGGATAATGGTGATCTCATTCTAGCTAGTGAGAAATTATAACCATCACTGAAGATCAACATGAATATCAGCAAAAAGATTGATGTAGTAGTTCCAATGAGTTATATCAGAGGTAATATCAATAAGCTAGTGAAAAATGGCTGACCCTGGGAGACTACATGACAGGTAAAGCCCAGAGACCCCACTAGAGAACTTGGTCACAGTCAGCAGCCAAGTGAGCAGAGAGACCAAGACCAGAATTATATATAGTTTGTTCTCTGAAAGGCAGGCCTCCATGCTATATATGTCAATTTCAATGTCCAGGAATGGAAGTATCATAGCCAGTCCTTCAATCTTGTCATCCTGCACTAAAAAGTCAATAGTCTGGCAGATATATATGTAGTAAAAGATACAGAGGTAATGAGGAGGTATACAGATATGGAAGAAAATGTTGATATAGTAAATAATGTCAACCAGATTATGATGTTTGGCTAGCTACTCTACTATCTTTACAAATATATTATAGAGAAATAGAGAAGAGTATAGACTAAAGGGGAGAATCTGATCATAATAAAAAAGACCATATCAGTAGAAGCTGAGTAATTTTCAGTCAGCTGAGTAGACCAGGATATATTGAAATATATCTATCAGATTAACTTTGAAAAGAAGAGTGCCCCTCTCCAGCTATTGTACAACAGCCAGTATCTGATTAAAGACAGTATATATGAGAGAGAAGTTATCTGACAAAATGTCATAATTGATATGAACCACAGCCAGACATCTTTCACCAGTACCATTCAGGTGACACAAGACTCAGGCAACACTTTTCAACAATGTCTTCAAGTATTGGTGCTATCAAGATGGCAAGCAACGCACATTCTGGTGAGTGTACTGGGCAGGAGGGCCCCAGTGCCTTTGACTGGCAACATGTGGGGGGGGGTCGAGGTGCAGGCCTTAGTATGCTGAGTGCTTCGATAAGGGGTCGTGGGGCCGGAGGTGGTGGCAGAGGAGGTGCGAGGCCACATGGGGGAGGGAGGATGACCTTCACAGATAAGGTCAGAATGGGGAAGCAGGCAACTGGACTGGATGGCTGGCTGGAGCTGGGGAAGGCGGCTGCTATCTCGAGTGGCAAGGAGGCCCCTCTACTGGTGGGTCAGCATAGTGGAGCTGGCAGTGTAGTGGCTGAGGCGGTGACTGCTGATGGCGGTGTGACGGGCAATCTGGAAAAAAATCCAGATGTGACAGCTGATGGGGGACCTGGTCAGGGGAGCAGCGTGGGACCCTGGGACCTGGCCGATGGTGTGACGGGCCTGGTGGCAGCCCCATTACTCAAAAAATCTTGATCGGAATTCGCCATCACACTGTGCTTCTGTGGCTTGGCAGTGACAGCAAAGATGGTGATGGGGCTGTTGGCTAGTGGGGTGAAAGGAGCAGCCTCAGTTAAGTTTTTGAAGAAGCTGGAGGCAGTTGAGGTGGGGTTTGAAGAGGAGGGTTTGCTACTGGAGGCAGTGGAGAAGGGTGTGGTGTTTGGAGGGATTTTGGTACTGATGGCGAGGTGTATGCATTGGGACCCCCGGGTGGTTCATCTGGTGGTGGCGGACTTGCTGACGGTGAAAAAGGAGGAGGCAAGGAGGCTGGTCATGGATGTGGTGAAGGAGTACAGTGAGGTGGTCGACATTGGGTTTAGGGTATGGGAGGGGACTGAGCTCAGGACAGGTGATGTGGACATCAGGCTGAGGCTGTTTGGGATGGAGAATACTGGGAAAGCTAGGGACTGGCCAGTGGTGCTGAAGTGGGGCCCCATGGAGTGCAAGGTTTCGAGGGTGAAGGGGTCCAAGGAAGAGGAGGAGGACCTGCTGGAGGCACTTGAGGACTTGGCGGGGGCTGTGGAGAGAAGGCACAGGGCTTGGAGGGCTTATGAGGCTAGGATGGTGGTGGAGGTGATCGAGGGCAAGAAGGTGCAGATAGACAAGGTGCTCTGGGAGAAGGCAAAGGGGAGACAGCTGCAGAAGGAACTACTGGCCAGCTTGGATGGGGAACCAAGGGCCAGGGCTATGGAGGAGGGTACCGGAGCGGGTGCTAGTATCTGGGGCAGCAAGGGGGGAAGACAAAGGAGAGTGGGAGACAGGAGCTGGAGGAGGCAGTAGGGGACACGGCGATGGTGGATGATAACCCGATCCAGTATGGTGTTTCCGAGGTGGGTGAAGGAGAGTTGGAGGATGTGTCAGAGGATGGTTGGGATGAGTCTGTATGTACTGAGGAGAGGAAGGAAGGAGAGGCAGATTTGGTACAGGTAGCTGAGGTAGTTGGGGGGGAGAAGTGGCTGTTAAGGGTGCTACAGAATGTGGCGGCAGAGGAACTGGGAGAGATTGACTTCTGGGTGATCAGTGAGGAATTCTGGGGGCAAGTGTTGCATGGAGAGGAGGTCATGAGGAAGTTGAGAGATGAGATGATGGCAGCTCTCTTGGAGGCAGAGGAGTATGAGGTCACTGAGGTGAGGGAGGCAATACTCTTGGGTATTGCTAATGAGAGGGCAGCTTATCTGTGGGAGCTGCGGAAGGGGCTGGAAAAGTGGCAGTTGGTGTGCGAGGAGCACTGGGCATCAATGGAGATAGTGGATGGTGAGGACTGCGCAGAATTGTTGGCAGCTCTGGAAGAACAGCAGAATGTGGAGGGTGAGATTGAGGCGGAATGGAATCTGGATCTAGCTGGAGAGGAAGTGAGCATGGAACTGTAGATGTCAGAAAGCAACAATATCAAATATTTCACTATGAATAGTACAACCAACATTTTTTCTATGAATGTCAATGGGCTTAGAGGGACTGGGAGGCGACACAGGATTTTTGGATGGCTGAAGAAACTGGAGGTGGATCTCTTCTTACTTCAAGATGTACGGTGTGAGGGGGAGGAGGAAGCACTGGAATGGATGAGAGAATGGGGGGGGGTGGCAGTTTGGCAGAGTAAAGTGGGAATCCTGGTTAGGAAGGGAAAAGGGGACATTGCGGACACTGGACATTGGGGTAGTAGATTGGTGTAGGGGACATGGCAGAGGCCTGGTTGGAACTCAATTGTGGTGGGATCTTGTTACTGCCTGGCGGAAAGGGGGACCCAAGTGGCATGGATTGGAGATCTGAGGAATTCTGGGCTCTTGGTGGTGGCTGGGGTGGATTGTCTAGGAGGTGATTTTAATATGGTATGGGAGAGTAGACTGGACAGAACTGATGGGGGATGGGGCATGGCAGGAAGGAGTGGGGGTTTGGAGGAATGGGAAGAGGTGGAAAGACTCAGCTCACTGGTAGACGCCATGCGACTTCAGGATGGGGATCGACATCTGTATACTCACTGGGTGGGAGGACTTGGTACTAGGATTAATTGGATTCTGACTGCTGAGTGTTGGGGCAATACAGTTTGGGAGACAATGGAGGTTGAGTGGTGCCCTTGGTCAGATCACTGGGGCATTCAGGGAGGTGGAAGGTTTGGAGGGAGTGGAGAGGGGCCAGGACATTGGCGTCTGAACTCTTCATTGCTGGATGAGATGGACCTGTGGAATGCGTGGGTGATAGAGGTACAAACTAAGGTTTATATTTGGAGGTGTGCTGGAATGAGGATTGGAGATAGGTGGCACCAATTGAAATCTGAAGCTCAGAGGTACTGGGGGGAAGTGGGGAAGGAGAGAGGTGCTCAGTGGAGGAGACGAGTCTGATGGGCATCTAGGAGGCTAGAAAGATTACTCCTGAACTGGGCTGGGGTATTGGAGGAGGAGGAGTTATTGGACTGGAAGGCTAAGTGGGCTAAGCTGGAAGTGGTGGAACTACAGGATCTGTTGAGAAAGGAGGAAGCAATGCAGGCTCAGGCTATGGCGGCAAGATTACAGTGGCAGGGATTGGAAGAAGGCGAAAGGCCTACAAGGTTTTTGTCCCATCTTCTTCATGCTAGGGGAGTATGACACTGGTGGGAAGGAGTCCTTAATGATGAGGGAGAGATGGTATTAGGTGTGCAGGGGATCCTGGGCCAACTGAGCGCCTGCTGGAGTAATCTCTGGAGTGAAGAGGAGGGAGGGGAGGGGGCGCAAGACATTTAGTGGCATCTAGAAGAGTGGCACCCGAATCCTGCTACAGGGTTGGGGGATCTTGGCCAACCAGTCTTGGGAGAGGAGATTCTTCGAGTTCTGGCATCAACAACCCTGGGAACAGCGCCTGGGGAGGATGGTTTGCCTTGGGACTTTTGGAAGCATATGGCATCCATAGAAGAGGCTCTGAAGGAGATATCACTGATGTGTAATGCCATCATCAGTAATGGGGAGTGGATTGGGGGGCAGCAGTTGGGGCTGGTATCTCTGCTGTACAAGGACAAAGGGCGTAAGGAGGACTGGAGAAATTGGAGGCCAATTATGCTGCTGGATATGGACCGCAAGTTGGTCACCAAAGTCCTGGTGGCGAGACTATAGGGGGTAGCCCAACAGGTGTTGGAGAAGGAGCAGAGAGGCTTTGTTGGGGGCCGACTAATTCAAGATGGCACGGCATGGGTTCACAGTGTCATTGAAGGCACTAGGGCTGCAGGTGTGGATGGCCGCTTAGTTTTCCTGGACCAAGAGAAGGCCTATGATAGAGTTCGGAGAGTATGGTTAGAGAAGGTACTGGAGCACATTGGGGTACCAGTAGACATGTGTCGGGCCCTTATTAGACTACTGGAAGGGAGTAGGGCTGTGATTCTGGTGAATGGACATAGGGGGGCTCCCTTCCCCTTGGGGAGAGGGGTGCCTCAGGGGGATCCGCTATCACCTATCCTCTACACCTTTGCCCTGGAGCCATTGTTGGATCGGATACGATGCAGAGTTGGTAGACTGAATATTTTGGGTGTCAATTAGAAGGTGGGGGCCTTTGCAGATGATATGGTGGTTGGATTGGGCTCGGTGGCAGATGTGGCCATGCTCAAGGAGACAGTTGAGTAGTATGAACGATGTGCTGGAGCGAAACTCAACTGGCATAAGTGTGAGACAATGGTCCTGGGGAAAGGAGTCATAGGGGGAGACATCATTGGAACAATTGTCCTGGCTGGAGGAGTGGTACGGTACTTGGGTATCTATTTCTCAGTGTATGGCTCTTTACTTCCTAAGGAGTGGTGGGAGGGCAAGCTGGTAGAATGGGGGAAAGTACTGACGAGTTGGGGTGGAAGGTAGGTGTCGCTGGCGGGAAGGGTAACTGTTCTGAATGTGTACTGGATGCCAAAGCTTTGGTATTTGGGCTACCACTTGGACTTCCCTAAGTGGGTGGTTAAAAGGCTTCTCAAGATGGCCCGCTCTTGGCTCTGGGCTGGACACTGGAGTCAAATTGGCTGGGAGGCACTAGCACTCCCTGTGGATCATGAAGGACTTGGCCTGGTGGACTTTCCCAAGAGGCTACTCTGCTTGAGGGCATGGTGGATGAAGAGAGCCAGTGAGTTGAGAGGAGGTGAATGGGTGCTCCTTATGCAGCATTTGTCGGAGGCGAGGGTCTCGCTGCGGGGGGGTTCAGGGGATCTACTATCCTTGGTGGCCTTAGATGGTAGTCAGAGGATGTGATACAAAGGATTCTGGTGGGGAGTGGTAGATGGGGCCCACCGCATTGGGATCCGTTGGCGAGGTACTGAAGGTAATGAGGAATGGGGCCCGGCAATATGGAGGTGGGACAGGCTCTTGTTGGGAGGAAATCTGGCCAGGGACTTCCACTTAGAGGAGGGTATGGAGTGCCTTAGAGGTCTGGGGCAGGACCTTTGGCCAGAGGCCTGGCAAGGGGCTGGAATTGGGGAGAGATGGGACTGGGCAGGCGTTTGGTCTTGGATTAAGGTTGTGTCAAGGTGGCTACCGCCAAAACTCTGGGTAGCATGGTGGAGGTTGCTGCATAGAAATGTGATGCTCAATTTTAGGGCTGGTCATCTGGTAGATGGCGGGGTCTTTGATTGTGAGGAGTGTCATAATGTAGGGCAGGAGGGCGGGGTGGTGCAGACTCCTGAGCATTGGCTAGGGGAGTGTGAGAGTATGGAGAATTTTTGGAGGGTAGTTGGCAAGAGGTTGGGAGTGTCAGCACCTGACCCTGAGGAGGGTGGGTGGTGGGTGGCACTGCAGTCAAGGCTGGTTGGGGGGGTGGGGAATGAGTGGCTGACAGTGGGTTGGGCCATTGCAATTTGGGTAGGGCTCGTGGAACATTGGTGGAATGTCTTTGAGGAGGGCCCCCATAGGACAGTGAGACTGAGGGTTGTGAGGTGGGAGGAGCTGATGCTCGAGCTCTTCAAGGCATGGTGAATTGGTTGGGGCTCCAAGGGGGGGAGATGTAAAGGCCTAGTAAGGAGGATTGTAGAGAAGAGTGGTGGTAGAGTTGCGGTGACGGTGGACGGGGTGTCGTTTGTAGGACCAAGGGTGGGAGGGGGTCCCTGTGGGATAGGGTGAGGGTTTCGGTTGTATAAATAATGCTATAGACGTCAGGTAATAAAGAGAGTCCAAGTGACTATAAAAAAAA